>JAGHMJ010004650.1:240000-345000 GCA_018749465.1 Paracanthobrama guichenoti | reverse complement strand
CATAATGTTATGCCTGATCGGTGTATATTTTTAAATGAGCCGTTTTATATTTCTACATGTTTTTTAATTCTATTCTGCTGTTGGCAGTGCTTCATCACTAAAGCCGTTATGTTCACTGTCATTTTTGTCCAAATTTCAAATAGTTTTTGCTCCAAATCAAAGTTTGTAATGTTGTGGTTTTCCTTGTAGCTGGTTGGTTTGGTTCATGGGTTATAATGAGTTTTTAAAATCCCTAATGGAAAAATACTTCCGGAACCAGCGCCGCTACTCTATAAGACGTGCAACATGAATTTACAAGATAAATAAAGTGAATTTTAATTTGTTTTAGGAAATAAACGGACAACAAAAGGAAGGTCCATAATTGTTTTATTCCAGCAGACAAACAAACACAGACTGTCTTCAGCATCAGAGAAACACAGTGGTCTTCATCTTTTTCATCCTCATCACACACATACACACACACACACACACACACACACACACACACACAGATCACTCCATGAGAGATATGCTACCGTTGCTAAATGAAGGCACAGAGATCCAGTCCGAGTAACAGTAAGGCAGATTCACAGCACTAGAACACTGGAGATGAGCTACGCTTTCATTGGTGCATCACTCGGATCCGGCTCGTGTTTTTCTGCTGTTGTCATGGTGACACACCCTTCCTCTGTCACGCAAACAAACAAAACACAGAGGTGGCATGTGTCACAATTTCAGACATGACATTCACAAATTTTCACTCTCAAAGTCTCTGCGGTTTTATATCTGTGTGCAGATGTTTTCATAGGCAGTATGTGATTGCAAATATGTGCTAGAAACACAAAAATCGAGAAAAACAGACGATGTTTGCACAGCTTCTCAGAAACAGCAGGTTATTTTAGTTCGATTGGCCTTGGATCACAGTAAACAGGAGAGTTAGGCCAGAAACGTTCTCTGAGTATGGAGACTGCAGCGGGAACATACTTCAGTACTGAACAGACGGACAGCATGAATGAAAGGGAAATTACCCTGTTCACATCCTCACACGTGCCATCGTGTTTCCTTTTAGTTCAAGTCTTTTCTCCTCTTCCCTGAGATGCCCAGTGGCTAAATGATGTGACATCATACTCCAAGTTCACTGTAAAAAATTCTTCTTTAGTACTTTTTTTTTTTTTTTTTTTTCTAGCACAAATATCTATCGACACATTTACTGGAGAAGCAGAATGACTGAAGATATTTAGTCTTGCTTTCTGAAAAGGCATCCAAACCAACGTTACTCGCATATGGAGCAGAAACAACGCAACCTCTGCATCCATTTTCAAGCCTTCCCGCTCAGGCCTCTCCAGCGCTGGAAAGCTTTTCTAATATTAGCTCGGTATTAATGATATAAATGCAATATTAAAGCTCTTGCCTGATCATAACCCTTCTGATATTCCTCTGAGTTTTTCTCTTTTGTAATGTCTCTCAGCCATCTCTCGTTCTACAGTCTTTCTTCAAATCTGCCTCTCACTCACTCTCTCTCCTCCCCCATTATGAGTGGATACACGCCCTACTGCTGATTGGCTTACTCTCCTCCCACATCATGAGCAGATACGCCCCCTACAGCTGATGATTGGCTCACTCTCGCCCCATCATGAGCAGATACGCCCCCTACAGCTGATGATTGGCTCACTCTCGCCCCATCATGAGCAGATACGCCCCCTACAGCTGATGATTGGCTCACTCTCGCCCCATCATGAGCAGATACGCCCCCTACAGCTGATGATTGGCTCACTCTCGCCCCATCATGAGTGGACATGCCTCCTTTGATTGGCTCACTCCCTCTTCTCCCCCATCATGAGTGGACACGCCCCCTACTGCTGATTGGCTCACTCCCTCTCCTCCCACATCATGAGTGGACATGCCCCCTACTGCTGATGATTGGCTCACTCCTCCCCCATCATGAGTAGACATGCCCCCTACTGCTGATGATTGGCTCACTCTCCTCCCCATCTTAGTGGACACGCCCCCTACTGCTGATGATTGGCTCACTCTCCTCTCCATTTTATTGCACACACCCCCTACTGCTGATGATTGGCTCACCCTCCTCCCCATCTTACTGGACACGCCCCCTACTGCTGATGATTGGCTCACCCTCCTCCCCATCTTAGTGGACACGCCCCCTACTGCTGATGATTGGCTTACTCTCCTCCCCATCTTAGTGGACACGCCCCCTACTGCTGATGATTGGCTTACTCTCCTCCCCATCTTAGTAGACATGCTCCCTACTGCTGATGATTGGCTCACTCTCCGCCACTCCATGAGTGGACATGCCTCCTTTGATTGGCTCACTCCCTCTCCTCCTCCATCATAAGTGGATATGCCTCCTTACTGCTTATTGGCTCACTCTCTTTCCACTCCCATCATGAGTGGACACGTCCCCTACTGCTGATTGACTACAAGTGTGTTGTGCTGCTCAGTTCGATCATCTTAAGTCATCCTAAGTCTCAAGTAAATGCATCTTGAATTAAGAATGTTTAGATATTTGTACTGTAAAACAAGAACACATGATGTAGGAGGTTTTGATGAATTCTCACTCCCTTTGGGGACGTTCACGCAGGACTTGTGATCCAATGCCGATATTTTACTGTTGTGTGCGCATGCATCAAGCAGACGTCTTTGGCCAATGCATTTGCATCACTGAACATTACACTTTCTGTTAGGACAGTGTGTTAAAAATAGTCCCACTCTGAAACCATTTTGAAACTTGTATCTGTCCTGCGTTTGCGCCCCCCATATGGTGCGAAGGCTTTATATGATTTAGGGAGCTCTAGAATGGACTATAGTCGCTTTGGGAACATGGTCTCAGGTGAGAGCGTATTCAAACGTCCCTTTCTCCAGCCCCTCTAGTCCGTCGCCCCAGCTGGACGACGGCATGCTACTGTACGGGTCCAGCAGGATCCTGAAACACCTGACGATCAACAGGCCGAGAAACACCAGCAACATCCCCACAAATGCAAACGCCGTCTTCTGCTCCAGGCTCAGAGAATAGGCCATGATGTCGCTGCTGCTCATGGCCGTTAGGCTGTGGTTGTAATGAACACTACACATGTTCCCAGATGAGCCTCGTCATCCTGTGTGCGCCGATAGGTTGGGGATCAACATGGATGGACGGACGCCTGTGGAGGTAAGGGATATTTTATGGAATCAATCAGACAAGGGCTCATTTGCTCATACTGCTTATTTCCATGTTCATCTTTCTTTAGTGCGTAATGTTGCTGTTTGAGCATGAAAAAGCTGCAAAGCCCTCCAGTGGGAGTTATTCTCAATGGGTATGTTTACACGTAAAGACGACACCATTGTCAAAATGATCTGCGAAAACGACTAAAAATGCTGTATTCTGCTCCCAGGCCAGTAGGTGGCAATGTCACTTTGTAAAGAAACACTATGTGCCTATAGATTGAACACGTAATGTACATGCAAATTCACGTTTTTGTAGTTTGATTACGCCAAAACTTTGAAACACATTTTCAAATGTTAGCATTTTCAGGCCCCCAACACGCCATTGTCGAGTAAATTAACAACCAAAACGCATAAAAAGTTTTATGTTTTTAGAGTGTGTGTGTGTGTGCGTGTGTGTGTGCGCATGTGTGTGCTTGTTAACATGGAAACATTGCCTTGCTTTAGTGGCGATTACTGTTGGAAACAAACACTTTTTGGTGCCACCTACAGAGGCACCATCGAGAGCATTCTGACCAGCTGCATCACTGTGTGGTACGGCGCCTGCAACGCATCCTGCCGTAAAGCACTTCAGCGCATAGTGAGAGCAGCTGAGAAGATCGTTGGTGTCTCTCTCCCACCCCTCCAGGACATTTATAACTCCCGCCTCTCCCGCAAAGCCCTCATCATTGCGAGAGACCCCACCCACCCATCGCACAGCCTCTTCAGGGAGGAGGCTTCGCAGTCTCCAAGCAAGGACCAGCAGACTGAAGGACAGCTTCATTCCCCAAGCTGTCAGGGCATTGAACTCCCTCCCGACTCTGCCGACTCTCCCCTCTTCTGCCCCACGCACCTGATCTGGGAATCCCCCCCGTTCTCCTCCCTTCATCTACCTCATTATATTGTCTCTCTGAGGAATTGGTCTCCCCTCTTACAGACTCTTTTTTTGCACACACTCTTATAATTTTATTTTATACCTGCACTGACTTAAATCTGAAATTGCACTATTGTTACCATTGTTTGCACTATTTGCCATCGCGCTTTACCTCTATAATTCACTTTATCCATCTTTTTTAATCTTTCTTCTGTTGTTGTTTACTGTTAAACTTTTGTTGTTATTGTTATTGTTTTGTTGTTGTTAGGCACCTAGGGTCTGAGAGTCATAGAATTTCAATTCTCTGTATGTATGTATGTACTGTACGTATGGCAGAATTGACAATAAAGCTGACTTTGACTTTGACTTGACTTTTAAAATGAAAGCGAGCACTGAGTGGTCCTCTGCTGCCATCTGCTGGTTATAATCTGAGTTCTGTCACTCACTCATATAGTTCTGATCACAGGTTTTGCTTTCACATTCATATAATTCACTATTATAACACATTTAGAAGATGGAAAACAATGAAAATTCAAGCATGAAAACCTGTTCTAGTATAGCCCAAAAACAACATCAACACTTTGAGAAAGGCATAATATGGCCTCTTTAAATAAGACTTCAGTGCACAGATTTATGCAGGCCTATTTATTGTTTAGACATCTGTACACACCACACGGTTTGGAAACAGCTTTCCATAGACAACATGGCACAAACAAATAATACATACATAAACATACACTAACAAGTGGCCAACGATTGTAGGCACGGACAAATGGAATCTCAGTGAGCGTTGCATAAAATAACAGTGTGAACATGTCTTAGTTACTGTAATTCTCAGGAATATTTTGAATAGATGTACATTAGGGGTGTAACCGTTTCGGTACAGGACTTCCGGTACGATGCACGTATGCAATCTTTAACAATCGGCTTGTTTTACGCGCGGCACACACTTCAATCCGAGTTCCCACACAAACATATTAAGTATTCAGTACATTTTATCAGGAAACTCAAACGATAAATGCCGTTTCTGTGCTCTTTAATGTGGCGTGACTGATCACTGTATAGGCGAGTGAACGTGATCGTCAGTCACAGAATAAACATGAGTGAACACCTGAAGGTGTGTTGAGGATACATCACAACTGAAGCGCATCATATGCATCCCTGAAGTGTCTGCAGAGAGCGTGTCAAATAAACTCCCCCCCGTAAATGCCGCATTGACACGACATCCTCATTAAACCCGTCTCCAGCGTGACGAATCTTTCGAATAATCTTACGAATATCTATTTGCCTAATATGAATTAAGACCTGCTATGTTGCCAGAATTATAATCACACACTGTTTGTTCGTCGGCCAGAGGAGAACTGGCACCCCGACTGAGCCTGGTTTCTCCCAAGGTTTTTTTCTCCATTCTGACCCTGAAGGAGTTTTGGTTCCTTGCCACCGTTGCCTCTGGCTTTTGGCTTGCTCAGTTGGGGACTCCTAAATCTCATCTATATTCCAGATCTGCCCGCATTGACACTATATGATACTGAAATGAGCTGGATAACATCACCGTTTCACCAGAACGGCTGTACAAATTCTGTTGCATTATTTTCCTGTTAACAATGTGAAGCTGCTCTGAAACAATTGGACTTGTTAAAAGCGCTGTATAAATAAAGGTGATTTGATTTGTGGTGTAATCGCTCAATCAGTGTTTCAACAGCAGAAACACGTCAATAAAACAGCTGGAGAACAATGAGCATCACATTTACCTCAGGAGTCCTTCAGTGTCCACAGCTGTGAGTTCACCAGAGAAATCAGCTCTCACTGAATATATCACCTATATTAGCCGTCATATGACCTATATATGACCTATGTTAGCCTATATATGACCTATATTAGCCTATATATGACCTATATTAGCCTATATATTCACTATATTAGCCTATATATTCATTATATTAGCCTATATATTCATTATATTAGCCTATATATGACCTATATTAGCCTATATATTCATTATATTAGTCTATATATTCATTATATTAGCCTATATATGACCTATATTAGCCTATATATTATATTAGTCTATACATTATATTAGCCTATATATGACCTATATTAGCCTATATATTCACTATATTAGTCTATATATTCATTATATTAGCCTATATATGACCTATATTAGCCTATATATTCATTATATTAGCCTATATATGACCTATATTAGCCTATATATTCATTATATTAGCCTATATATGACCTATATTAGCCTATATATTCATTATATTAGTCTATATATTCATTATATTAGCCTATATATTCACTATATTAGCCTATATATTCACTATATTAGCCTATATATTCACTATATTAGCCTATATATTCATTATATTAGCCTATATATGACCTATATTAGCCTATATATTCATTATATTAGCCTATATATTCACTATATTAGCCTATATATTCATTATATTAGCCTATATATTCATTATATTAGCCTATATATGACCTATATTAGCCTATATATTCATTATATTAGCCTATATATTCACTATATTAGCCTATATATTCATTATATTAGCCTATATATTCATTATATTAGCCTATATATTCATTATATTAGCCTATATATGACCTATATTAGCCTATATATTCATTATATTAGCCTATATATTCACTATATTAGCCTATATATTCATTATATTAGCCTATATATTCACTATATTAGCCTATATATTCATTATATTAGTCTATATATGACCTATATTAGCCTATATATTCATTATATTAGCCTATATATTCACTATATTAGCCTATATATTCATTATATTAGCCTATATATTCACTATATTAGCCTATATATTCATTATATTAGCCTATATATGACCTATATTAGCCTATATATTCATTATATTAGCCTATATATTCATTATATTAGCCTATATATTCATTATATTAGCCTATATATGACCTATATTAGCCTATATATTCATTATATTAGCCTATATATTCATTATATTAGCCTATATATGACCTATATTAGCCTATATATTCATTATATTTGCCTATATATTCATTATATTAGCCTATATATGACCTATATTAGCCTATATATTCATTATATTAGCCTATATATTCATTATATTAGCCTATATATGACCTATATTAGCCTATATATTCATTATATTTGCCTATATATTCATTATATTCTACTGAACCTGTTACTGATGTCTGGATTATTAAATGTAGGCTGTTTAAATGACAGGCACTGTGTAGAAATGATTTACTCCTACGAATTGGAGTAAAAACATAATTTTATAATTAGATTCAGAAGTTAATGCAAAAACTGCCTTATGTGAAGTTCACATTTGCACACAATGCGTTATTTGAGTGATGATTATTATATCTGAACATGAATAGCAGCTGAATTTATGCTAATAATTTGGGCTCTGTCCTTTAATATTACAGTAATGTGTGAGTAAGGGCTCTCTATAGTTTACAGCATTATCTTTAAGAAACTTTTAGTTATAATTGAATTCATTTAAGGACAGACATGATTTATTCAGTAAACCACCGTTTAATAAAAATAAATAAAAAGCAATTTTATATGCAGTTTTCTCTCCCCTGCTGTACTGAACCGTCAGTTTTGTGTACCGTTACACCCCTAATGTACATTGCGGAGCATGCAAACTTCCTTAAAGTCTTTAATAATTGTGATGTGCATGTAAATATGGCCCGACAGGCTGTGAAAGCAAATGAATGCACGGGTAATTACTCATGTCGTCCTCTCTGCTGAGGAATTGCATTCTTCTGATTCTGTGTTCGTGTTTCTAAGAGCAAAATTATCAGTTGTGTTTAAATCGACTGAAAAGTTCTAACAATAGACAGTGTTCTGACAGCCTGGTGCATCATGGAGTCATTAATGCATAAGCACTCGCTCGTATCTTAAGTAAACCGGTGTGTGTGTGTGTGTGTGTAGCCCTGGACTCTTGTGCTCGATTAGTAACCAACAGCACGCGCCCGTCTAATCACAGGTGATATGAACGTCTCAACCGCACAGAATTGCAGCAGAACTCGAGCAGAATGCAGCAAACACACTTGAGGAATCTGAGCGCTTTTGCAGAGTCAGAGATTGCGACATCTTTAATCGGAGCAGACACTTGAGTCGGCACACACACACACACACACACACACACACACAGGAGAGCGACCTGTTGCATTCCAGCATAATCGCATGTTATTTGCATGCATGCTTGGGAACAGTTTCAGAGAGACGGGAGGAGGAGGAGGAGGGTGTGGATGAGCAGCAGGTGGCTGAGGAACAACACACACACATGCATCTGAGCTCAAATCCCAAGCATCTCACCTTCATTTGGGTCTCGTTCTGTCAGACCTGTTGTAGCCGGTCAGTGTGTTATTCCTGCTGCCGTTCCCCTCATCACTGCAGAGGAGCGTGTCGGAGCGCTGGAGTTCCTCTGGCTCGGCTGAAGGAGGGAGTGAGAGACTGGAGCGCTCTCTCTCTCTCGCTGTCCTCCTCCCGCCTGCGCTTCCTGAGCTGTGTGTGTATCTACAAACACACACACTCTCTCTCTCTCTCAGATCGGCAACCACTTGTTAGTCTCAGCTGCTGATGCTCTTTCTCGATTCTTGGGCTCACCTGTTCTGGTTATTTGTCGGGTTTGCAGACGCTCCCGCTGAATGTGACGGGAATGTCTCGAGATGAGAGCGTGGAGGTGGGCTGGCACTTTCTGCGTGTGAACTCATTCGGACCTTGTTTCTTAAAGGGGTGGTTGATTACCCTTTTTACAAGATGTAAAATAAGTCTCTGATGTCCCCAGAGTGTGTGTGTGAAGCTTTAGCTCAAAATACCCCACAGATCATTTTTATAGCATGCTAAAATTGTCACTTTTTGAGGGTGAGAAAAAACATGCCGTTTTTGTGTGTGTTCCTTTAAATGCAAATGAGCTGCTGCTCCCCGGCCCCTTTCAGAAAGAGGGTGGAGCTTCAAGAGCTCCTGTTAACAGCTCTGATTACCTCACACACACACACACTGGAAATATCAGAAACTGTTCAGCCTTTTATGATCAAACTGGAGTCGGACAATGATGGAGAGACTCAAGAAGAAGAGACAACATGTAGAATGAGACAGGACGTTTCTGAAGGGATAGAGGATGAGTTTATGAGTTAAAATCTTCAGTCATCGATTAGCATATTCTGTTATGTTAATTTCACCCCTTTATTGTGTGTTCCCAGGGGCGGGGTTATGTAAAGGTTAGGGTTAGTGATGTCACTAACTCGTTGTAGTCCCTACCAGCCATTTGTTGTAGTCCTTAAAGAGATCTGAACTCTGAGCGTCGTAACTTTGAAGATGTTTGTGCTCAAACAGCGACACTACACACTCACTAAAGCTAAACACGTCAAATCATCATCAACCTGCCCTTTAAGACAAAGAAATGCCACAAATGATCATGAAGACCTTGAAGCAGATATACATAAGCATACCAACATACATGGCATATTAAAACATGGCATGCCAGGATTTACCATACTTTACCACGACTTAACGTTTCTAGCATGATTTACCATAGTTTACCACATTCTACTATGATTTACCATGATTCTAGTATGATCTACCATGATTTACCATAGTTTACCATGTTCTAGTATGATTTACCATGATTCTAGTATGATCTACCATGCTTCTAGTATGAGTTACCATGTTCTAGTATGATTTACCATGCTTCTAGTATGATTTACCATGATTCTAGTATGATCTACCATGATTCTAGTATGATTTACCATGATTCTAGTATGATCTACCATGATTTACCATAGTTTACCATGTTCTAGTATGATCTACCATGCTTCTAGTATGATTTACCATGATTCTAGTATGATCTACCATGATTCTAGTATGATCTACCATGATTTACCATAGTTTACCATGTTCTAGTATGATCTACCATGCTTCTAGTATGATCTACCATGCTTCTAGTATGATCTACCATGCTTCTAGTATGATTTACCATGTTCTAGTATGATTTACCATGCTTCTAGTATGATTTACCATGATTCTAGTATGATCTACCATGATTCTAGTATGATTTACCATGATTCTAGTATGATCTACCATGATTTACCATAGTTTACTATGTTCTAGTATGATTTACCATGATTCTAGTATGATCTACCATGCTTCTAGTATGATCTACCACGATTTACCATAGTTTACCATGTTCTCTAGTATGATTTACCATGATTCTAGTATGATCTACCATGCTTCTAGTATGATTTACCATGTTCTAGTATGATTTACCATGCTTCTAGTATGATTTACCATGATTCTAGTGTGATCTACCATGATTTACCATAGTTTACCATGTTCTAGTATGATTTACCATGATTCTAGTATGATCTACCATGCTTCTAGTATGATCTACCATGATTTACCATAGTTTACCATGTTCTAGTATGATCTACCATGCTTCTAGTATGATTTACCATGTTCTAGTATGATTTACCATGCTTCTAGTATGATTTACCATGATTCTAGTATGATCTACCATGCTTCTAGTATGATTTACCATGCTTCTAGTATGATTTACCATGATTCTAGTATGATTTACCATGATTCTAGTATGATCTACCATGATTTACCATAGTTTACCATGTTCTAGTATGATTTACCATGATTCTAGTATGATCTACCATGCTTCTAGTATGAGTTACCATGTTCTAGTATGATTTACCATGCTTCTAGTATGATTTACCATGATTCTAGTATGATCTACCATGATTCTAGTATGATTTACCATGATTCTAGTATGATCTACCATGATTTACCATAGTTTACCATGATTCTAGTATGATCTACCATGCTTCTAGTATGATTTACCATGATTCTAGTATGATCTACCATGATTCTAGTATGATCTACCATGATTTACCATAGTTTACCATGTTCTAGTATGATCTACCATGCTTCTAGTATGATTTACCATGTTCTAGTATGATTTACCATGCTTCTAGTATGATTTACCATGATTCTAGTATGATCTACCATGATTCTAGTATGATTTACCATGATTCTAGTATGATCTACCATGATTTACCATAGTTTACTATGTTCTAGTATGATTTACCATGATTCTAGTATGATCTACCATGCTTCTAGTATGATCTACCACGATTTACCATAGTTTACCATGTTCTAGTATGATTTACCATGATTCTAGTATGATCTACCATGCTTCTAGTATGATTTACCATGTTCTAGTATGATTTACCATGCTTCTAGTATGATTTACCATGATTCTAGTGTGATCTACCATGATTTACCATAGTTTACCATGTTCTAGTATGATTTACCATGATTCTAGTATGATCTACCATGCTTCTAGTATGATCTACCATGATTTACCATAGTTTACCATGTTCTAGTATGATCTACCATGCTTCTAGTATGATTTACCATGTTCTAGTATGATTTACCATGCTTCTAGTATGATTTACCATGATTCTAGTATGATCTACCATGCTTCTAGTATGATTTACCATGCTTCTAGTATGATTTACCATGTTCTAGTATGATTTACCATGATTCTAGCATGATCTACCATGATTCTAGTATGATCTACCATAGTTTACCATGTTCTAGTATGATCTACCATGATTTACCATAGTTTACCATGTTCTAGTATGATTTACCATGTTCTAGTATGATTTACCATGATTCTAGTATGATCTACCATGATTCTAGTATGATCTACCATGATTCTAGTATGATCTACCATAGTTTACCATGTTCTAGTATGATCTACCATGATTTACCATAGTTTACCATGTTCTAGTATGATTTACCATGCTTCTAGTATGATTTACCATGATTCTAGTATGATCTACCATGATTCTAGTATGATCTACCATGATTTACCATAGTTTACCATGTTCTAGTATGATCTACCATGATTCTAGTATGATTTACCATGTTCTAGCATGATCTACCATGATTCTAGCATGATCTACCATGCTTCTAGTATGATTTACCATGTTCTAGTATGATCTACCATGATTCTAGCATGATTTACCATGTTCTAGTATGATCTACCATGATTCTAGTATGATCTACCATGATTCTAGCATGATTTACCATGCTTCTAGTATGATTTACCATGATTCTAGTATGATCTACCATAGTTTACCATGTTCTAGTATGATCTACCATGATTTACCATAGTTTACCATGTTCTAGTATGATTTACCATGCTTCTAGTATGATTTACCATGATTCTAGTATGATCTACCATGATTTACCATAGTTTACCATGTTCTAGTATGATTTACCATGAATCTAGTATGAGCTACCATGTTCTAGTATGATCTACCATGATTCTAGCATGATTTACCATGCTTCTAGTATGATTTACCATGTTCTAGTATGATCTACCATGATTCTAGTATGATTTACCATGTTCTAGCATGATCTACCATGATTCTAGCATGATCTACCATGCTTCTAGTATGATTTACCATGTTCTAGTATGATCTACCATGATTCTAGCATGATTTACCATGTTCTAGTATGATCTACCATGATTCTAGTATGATTTACCATGTTCTAGTATGATCTACCATGATTCTAGCATGATTTACCATGCTTCTAGTATGATTTACCATGTATGTTCTAGTATGATTTACCATGTTCTAGTATGATTTACCATGTTCTAGTATGATCTACCATGATTCTAGTATGATTTACCATGTTCTAGTATGATCTACCATGCTTCTAGTATGATTTACCATGATTCTAGTATGATCTACCATGATTCTAGTATGATTTACCATGATTCTAGTATGATCTACCATGATTTACCATAGTTTACCATGTTCTAGTATGATCTACCATGATTTACCATAGTTTACCATGTTCTAGTATGATTTACCATGCTTCTAGTATGATTTACCATGATTCTAGTATGATCTACCATGATTTACCATAGTTTACCATGTTCTAGTATGATTTACCATGAATCTAGTATGAGCTACCATGTTCTAGTATGATCTACCATGATTCTAGCATGATTTACCATGCTTCTAGTATGATTTACCATGTTCTAGTATGATCTACCATGATTCTAGTATGATTTACCATGTTCTAGCATGATCTACCATGATTCTAGCATGATCTACCATGCTTCTAGTATGATTTACCATGTTCTAGTATGATCTACCATGATTCTAGCATGATTGATTTACCATGTTCTAGTATGATCTACCATGATTCTAGTATGATTTACCATGTTCTAGTATGATCTACCATGATTCTAGCATGATTTACCATGCTTCTAGTATGATTTACCATGTATGTTCTAGTATGATTTACCATGTTCTAGTATGATTTACCATGTTCTAGTATGATCTACCATGATTCTAGTATGATTTACCATGTTCTAGTATGATCTACCATGCTTCTAGTATGATTTACCATGATTCTAGTATGATCTACCATGATTCTAGTATGATTTACCATGTTCTAGTATGATCTACCATGATTCCAGTATGATTTACCATGTTCTAGTATGATCTACCATGTTCTAGTATGATCTACCATGCTTCTAGTATGATCTACCATGATTCTAGTATGATCTGCCATGATTTACCATAGTTTACCATGTTCTAGTATGATTTACCATGATTCTAGTATGATCTACCATGATTTACCATAGTTTACCATGTTCTAGTATGATTTACCATAGTTACCATAGTTTACCATGTTCTAGTATGATTTACCATGATTCTAGTATGATCTACCATGATTCTAGTATGATCTACCATGCTTCTAGTATGATTTACCATGTTCTAGTATGATCTACCATGATTCTAGTATGATTTACCATGTATTCTAGTATGATCTACCATGATTCTACCATGCTTCTAGTATGATCTACCATGCTTCTAGTATGATTTACCATGCTTCTAGTATGATTTACCATGTTCTCATGATCTACCATATTCTAGCATGATTTACCATGCTTCTAGTATGATTTACCATGTTCTAGTATGATACCATACCATGATTCTAGCATGATCTACCATACCATGATCTACCATTCTAGTATGATTTACCATGTTCCTACCATGTTCTAGTATGATCTACCATGATTCTAGCATGATTTACCATGCTTCTAGTATGATTTACCATGTTCTATGATTCTAGTATGATTTACCATGATTCTAGTATGATCTACCATGATTTCTAGTATGATTTACCATGTTCTAGTATGATCTACCATGATTCTAGTATGATTTACCATGTTCTAGTATGATCTACCATGATTCTAGCATGATCTACCATGATTCTAGTATGATTTACCATGTTCTTATAGATTCTAGCATGATTTACCACTTCATGATTTACCATGTATGTTCTAGTATGATTTACCATGATTCTAGTATGATTTACCATGTTCTAGTATGATCTACCATGATTCTAGTATGATCTAGCATGATTCTAGTATGATCTACCATGCCATGATTTACCATGTTCTAGTATGATTTACCATGTTCTAGTATGATTTACCATGATTCTAGTATGATCTACCATGATTTCACCATGATTCTAGTATGATGCCATGATTTACCATGTTTACCATGTTCTAGTATGATTTACATGTTCTAGTATGATTTACCATGATTCTAGTATGATCTACCATGTTCTAGTATGATCTACCATGATTCTAGTATGATCTACCATGTTCTAGTATGATCTACCATGATTCTAGCATGATTTACCATGATTTACCATGTTCTAGTATTCTACCATGATTCTAGTATGACATGTTCTAGTATGATCTACCATGATTCTAGCATGATTTACCATGCTTCTAGTATGATTTACCATGTTCTAGTATGATTTACCATGTTCTAGTATGATTTACCATGATATTACCATGATTCTAGTATGATTTACCATGATTCTAGTATGATTTACCATGATTCTAGTATGATCTACCATGATTCTAGTATGATTTACCATGTTCTAGTATGATCTACCATGATTCTAGTATGATTTACCATGTTCTAGTATGATCTACCATGTTCTAGTATGATCTACCATGCTTCTAGTATGATCTACCATGATTCTAGTATGATCTATGATTTCATAGTTTACCATGTTCTAGTATGATTTACCATGATTCTAGATCTACCATGATTTACCATGTTCTAGTATGATTTACCATGATTTACCATGATTTACCATGTTCTAGTATGATTTACCATGATTCTAGTATGATCTACCATGTTCTAGTATGATCTACCATACTTCTAGCATGATTTACCATGTTCTAGTATGATTTACCATGATTCTAGTATGATTTACCATGTTCTAGTATGATCTACCATGATTCTAGTATGATCTATGTTCTAGTATGATCTACCATGATTCTAGTATGATTTACCATGTTCTTCTACCATGATTCTAGCATGATTTACCATGCTTCTAGTATGATTTACCATGTTCTAGTATGATCTACCATGATTCTAGTATGATTTACCATGTTCTAGCATGATCTACCATGTTCTAGATGATCTACCATGATTCTAGTATGATTTACCATGATTCATGTATTCTAGTATGATGATTACCATGATTCATGTTCTAGTATGATTTACCATGATTCTAGTATGATTTACCATGTTCTAGTATGATCTACCATGATTCTATGTACCATGATTCTAGTATGATTTACCATGATTCTAGTATGATTTACCATGTTCTAGTATGATCTACCATGATTCTAGTATGATTTACCATGATTCTAGTATGATTTACCATGATCTCTAGTATGATTCTACCATGATTACCATGTAGTATGATCTACCCATGATTCTACCATGTTCTAGTATGATTTACCATGTTCTAGTATGATCTACCACCATTCTAGTATGATCTACCATGATTCTAGTATGATTTACCATGTTCTAGTATGATCTACCATGATTCTACCATGATTCTAGCATGATTTACCATTCTAGTATGATTTACCATGTATGTTCTAGTATGATTTACCATGTTCTAGTATGATTTACCATGTTCTAGTATGATTTACATGTTCTATATGATTACCATGATTCTAGTATGATCTACCATGCTTCTGTATGATTCTAGTATGATTTACCATGATTTACCATGTTCTAGTATGATTTACCATGTTCTAGTATGATCTACCATGTTCTAGTATGATTTACCATGATTCTAGTATGATTTACCATGATTCATGATTTACCATTCTAGTATGATCTACCATGATTCTAGTATGATTTACCATGTTCTAGTATGATCTACCATGATTCTAGCATGATTTACCATGTTTCATGTTCTAGTATGATTTACCATGATTCTAGTATGATCTACCATGATTCTAGTATATTCTAGTATGATTTACCATGATTCTAGTATGATCTACCATGATTCTAGTATGATTTACCATGTTCTAGTATGATCTACCATGTTCTAGTATGATCTATGCTTCTAGTATGATTTACCATGTTCTAGTATGATCTACCATGATTCTAGTATGATCTACCATGCTTCTAGTATGATTTACCATGTTCTAGTATGATCTACCATGATTCTAGTATGATTTACCATGATTCTAGTATGATTTACCATGTTCTAGCATGATTCTACCATGATCTACCATGATTCTAGCATGATCTACCATGCTTCTAGTATGATTTACCATGTTCTAGTATGATCTACCATGTTCTAGTATGATCTACCATGATTCTAGCATGATTTACCATGCTTCTAGTATGATTTACCATGTTCTAGTATGATCTACCATGATTCTAGTATGATTTACCATGATTCTAGTATGATCTACCATGATTCTAGTATTCTACCATGATTACCATAGTTTACCATGTTCTAGTATGATCTACCATGATTCTAGTATGATTTACCATGTTCTGATGATCTACCATGATTTACCATGATTCTAGTATGATTTACCATGTTCTAGTATGATCTACCATGATTCTACCATGCTTCTAGTATGATTTACCATGTTCTAGTATGATTTACCATGTTCTAGTATGATTTACCATGTTCTAGTATGATCTACCATGATTCTAGTATGATCTACCATGATTCTAGTATGATCTACCATGCTTCTAGTATGATTTACCATGTTCTAGTATGATTTACCATGTTCTAGTATGATTTACCATGTTCTAGTATGATTTACCATGATTCTAGTATGATCTAGTATGATTTACCATATATGTTCTAGTATGATTCTAGTATGATTTACCATGATTCTAGTATGATCTACCATGTTCTAGTATGATTTACCATGATTCTAGTATGATCTACCATGTTCTAGTATGATTTACCATGATTCTAGTATGATTTACCATGATTTTCTAGTATGATTTACCATGATTCTAGTATATTTACCATGTTATGATCTACCATGATTCTAGCATGATTTCTACCTAGTATGATACCATGTATTCTAGTATGATTTACCACTATGATGATCTACCATGATCTACCATGATTCTGATTCTAGTATGATCTACCATGATTCTAGCATGATTTACCATGATTCTAGTATGATCTACCATGATTCTAGTATGATTTACCATGTTCTAGTATGATCTACCATGTTCTATGTAGTATGATCTACCATGTTCTAGTATGATCTACCATGATTCTAGTATGATCTACCATGATTCTAGTATGATCTACCATGATTCTAGTATGATTTACCATGTATGATCTACCATGATTTCTAGTATGATTTACCATGTTCTAGTATGATCTACCATGATTCTATGATCTACCATGATTCTTTGACTACCATGCTTCTAGTATGATCTACCATGATTCTACCATGATTTTCATGTTCTAGTATGATCTACATGTTCTAGTATGATCTACCATGTTCTAGTATGATTTACCATGATTCTAGTATGATCTACCATGCTTCTAGTATGATTTACCATGTTCTAGTATGATTTACCATGTTCTAGTATGATCTACCATGATTCTAGCATGATTTACCATGCTTCTAGTATGATTTACCATGTTCTAGTATGATCTACCATGTATGATTTACCATGATCTACCATGATTCTAGTATGATCTACCATGATTCTAGTATGATTTACCATGTTCTTCTACCATGATTCTACCATGATTCTAGTATGATTTACCATGCTTCTAGTATGATTTACCATGTTCTAGTATGATTCTACCATGATTCTAGTATGATCTACCATGATCTACCATGATTTACCATAGTTTATGTTCTAGTATGATCTACCATGATTCTAGTATGATTTACCATGTTCTAGCATGATCTACCATGATTCTAGCATGATCTACCATGATTCTAGTATGATTTACCATGTTCTAGTATGATCTACCATGTTCTAGTATGATTTACCATGTATGTTCTAGTATGATTTACCATGATTCTAGTATGATTTACCATAGTATGATCTACCATGATTCTAGTATGATCTACCATGATTCTAGTATGATCTACCATGCTTCTAGTATGATTTACCATGTTCATGATTCTAGTATGATTTACCATGATTCTAGTAGATCTACCATGATTTACCATGATTCTAGTATGATCTGCCATGATTTACCATAGTTTATGTTCTAGTATGATTTACAATAGTTTACCATGTTCTAGTATGATTTACCATGATTCTAGTATGATCTACCATGCTTCTAGTATGATTTACCATGATTCTAGTATGATCTACCATGTTCTAGTATGATCTACCATGATTCTAGCATGATTTACCATGCTTCTAGTATGATTTACCATGTTCTAGTATGATCTACCATGATTCTAGTATGATTTACCATGTTCTAGCATGATCTACCATGATTCTAGCATGATCTACCATGCTTCTAGTATGATTTACCATGTTCATGTTCTAGTATGATCTACCATGATTCTAGTATGATTTACCATGTTCTAGTATGATCTACCATGATTCTAGCATGATTTACCATGCTTCTAGTATGATTTACCATGATTCTAGTATGATCTACCATGTTTTCTAGTATGATCTACCATGATTTACCATAGTTTACCATGTTCTAGTATGATTTACCATGCTTCTAGTATGATTTACCATGATTCTAGTATGATTTACCATAGTTTACCATGTTCTAGTATGATTTACCATGAATCTAGTATGAGCTACCATGTTCTAGTATGATCTACCATGATTCTAGCATGATTTACCATGCTTCTAGTATGATTTACCATGTTCTAGTATGATCTACCATGACCATGATTTTCTAGCATGATTCTAGCATGATCTACCATGCTTCTAGTATGATTTACCATGTTCTAGTATGATCTACCATGATTCTAGTATGATTTAGCATGATCTACCATGATTCTAGCATGATTTACCATGATTCTATGATCTACCATGATCTAGCATGACTACCATGATTCTAGTATGATCTACCATGATTCTAGTATGATCTACCATGCTTCTAGTATGATTTACCATGTTCTAGTATGATCTACCATGATTCTAGTATGATTTACCATGTTCTGCATGATTCTAGCATGATTTACCATGCTTCTAGCATGATCTACCATGATTCTAGCATGATCTACCATGATTCTAGTATGATCTACCATGATGATCTACCATTCTAGTATGATTTACCATGATCTAGTATGATTTACCATGCTTCTAGTATGATTTACCATGTTCTAGTATGATCTACCATGATTCTAGCATGATTTACCTGTTCTAGTATGATCTACCATGATTCTAGTATGATCTACCATGATTCTAGTATGATCTACCATGATTCTAGCATGATCTACAATGATTCTAGCATGATCTACCATGATTCTAGCATGATCTACCATGATTTACCATAGTTTACCATGTTCTAGTATGATCTACCATGATTCTAGTATGATCTACCATGATTCTAGCATGATCTACCATGATTCTAGTATGATCTACCATGATTCTAGCATGATCTACCATGATTTACCATAGTTTACCATGTTCTAGTATGATCTACCATGATTCTAGCATGATCTACCATGATTCTAGTATGATCTACCATGATTCTAGTATGATCTACCATGATTCTAGCATGATCTACCATGATTCTAGTATGATCTACCATGATTCTAGTATGATCTACCATGATTCTAGTATGATCTACCATGATTCTAGTATGATCTACCATGATTCTAGCATGATCTACCATGATTCTAGTATGATCTACCATGATTCTAGTATGATCTACCATGATTCTAGCATGATCTACCATGATTCTAGTATGATTTACCATGTTCTAGTATGATCTACCATGATTCTAGCATGATCTACCATGATTCTAGTATGATCTACCATGATTCTAGTATGATTACCATATTCTAGTATGATCTACCATGATTCTAGTATGATTTACCATGATTCTAGTATGATTTACCATGATTCTAGCATGATCTACCATGATTCTAGTATGATCTACCATGATTCTAGTATGATCTACCATGATTCTAGTATGATATGATTACTACAAATAAAACCAAAAACATGGTTATTGTAGTTAAACCATGGTAACCATAAATTAACCATTTTGCTACTCTAACCATAGTTAAACCATGGTATTTATGGTAAAACTGTGGTTATATAAATAGTAATCAATTAGCCAAAAACATGGTTACTACACTTTTACTATAATAAAACCATGGTTACTACACTTTTACTATAATAAAACCATGGTTACTACACTTTTACTATAATAAAACCATGGTTATTTTTCGTAAGGGTGGTATGATTTACCATGATTCTAGTGTGATTTACCATAGTTTACTATGATTTACCACATTCACGATTAACCACGTTCTAGTATAATTTAGTCAAAATAAATAATAACTAAATATTTTGGCGCGGGTGGAACGGCGGCTCAGATGTCGGTATTATTGGAATCCGTCGCTCTCAAACGCCATTTTCCTCTCGCGTGACGCGTGTTCTCGCGATAGCTGAGCGCGGAGGCGCGCTTGTGAGAGAGCAGCAGTGATGGCGGACGCGGAGCTGGCGCTGGATCTGACTGACAACAAGCAGGAAGAATCAGGCGATTCTCCGACTGACGAAGGAGAGCCGGAGCCCCAGCAGACACAGGACAACACAAATGGCGTCAAAACGTAATTCGAAGCCTTTTAAATCATATATCCTGCTTGTGTGCGTCTGTTACGTGTGTGTTGTTTGCGCGGCCTGCGCGCGAGCGGAGCGCGTTCACAGAGAAAAAGAAACTCGTTTATTTTCCCCGTCAGGTCAGTCTCGGTTCGTCCTGCGTGTCCAAAGGGAGTTCCTCCAGGTCCCGTCCCTCTCAGCGCGTGTTATTCTGTTATTCTGCCGTCGTTTTGCTTTGAGGCGCTGCTTTCATAAGTGGCGCGCGCCAATCACCGCGGTAACCCATAGCAACCGCCCCATCATAAGCGATTGTTCTTATGTGGAGCGCGTTTGTGCGCGTCAGAAGTGTCTTTATCTTTACATTAAGTTTTGTTAAAGTCACCATGAAATCAAAACGGACAATTCTCGGGTTTTTAAGGAATATTGCAGCGAACCGCAACCATCCAATCAGTTTCCCGTGGACAGAATCAAGCCCCGCCCCCACATCGGTTCTTGTTCAGCGTTTCCGTTGTCATGACAAACCGGGACTCGCGAACTGTCAGTAAATGATTATTCTAAGTATATACGAATTATAATACTTTAAAATATGCATATCTTAATATTTAATGCTTACGAAAACATAATGTTAGCCTAATTAACTCTTAATAATAATAGCCTATTATGTCATCAGTTTTATTTATAACTGAAATATTTGACAATTTAACGCACAATTACATTTAAAGATGATTGTGAATGTATGTAGGGTAAGTGCAAATGTGTGCGTAAACAAAGCCATCAGGCTAATCGCTTACCTGTATGCTATGCTAGTATAAGCTAGACATAAACGGTCATTATAACGAAGCTGGAGAAGCGTTTCTCATAACATGATTTTGTAGGAATTGAAATCGGCGCTAAAGAGAGAACCTGTTGAAAGCAATTTGAACCAATGGGGTCGCTACAGGAGGCCTGATTTCAGGGGGAGGGGCCTAATTTGTCACTACAACGCCACTGTTCAGGAAAAGGGTCTGTAAAATACTGCGTTAATGCGCTGTAACAGAATTACGTTATCCACCACATTTGAGCTGAGCAACATTTCAACCAACCATATTTCATGCTTTGAAAAGAATGATCAAAGCCCCCCTTTTTTAACGCAGTAATTAAGAGGTTCAGTGCTCTGTCACGTCTGTAACGGTTTAAAATGGCTAAGGATTAATTATAAAATATTATTAGGGGCCAAGCACTGTAGGCACCTATTGAAGCTGTTAGCATTCCTATTATTATTAGGGGCCAAGCCCCATTGTATCTGTTTGTTTTCTTCTTCTTCTTATTATTATTATTATTCCTCCCCAATGGGTTCCTATGGTAGCCTTATGACCCATAAATAGTAAAATGATGAAATTTGGCACACTTGTAGTGATGATCATGACAAGTAATTGGACCAAATTTGGAGTCTCTAAAACCAACTCCATAGCGCCACCACCAGTTCAAAAATTCAACATTTAAACTGTTATAACTTTTGAACCATTTGAGATAGAGAAATGAAACTTAGTACACCTGATTCCTCTCATCATGCTGATTACATTCGACATCTTACATTAAAGCTCCGCCCATGATACTAGCAGCTATTTTGAAAAGTACAGTATTCAGTATTTTTGCTATTCTTCTTTGAAAATTTGTCCAATTTTGTCCAAAATTGGCTCAGATAAACTTTGGAGAAAGCCGCACAGAAATTACTAATCCAATTTTTTTTATTCATCTTTGTTCAAAAGTTATGATGTTGTGAACTTAACAAGGTCGACCCAAAATTGGTTCTGAGGCTGTATCTCGGCCAAACTTTGATCAATTGAAACGAAAATTGGTACGCTTCATCGGACCCATGATCTAAGGGTCCATGCCGGCTGAACTTTTTAATTATAAAACGCTGTGCATTTATTTGAGAAAATCTTAATTTTGAGTCGATTCTCGTTAGAACTATGGAACTTCAGCGGGTGCTTGAACGCAGGCCTGCCCAGTGGCGCAGCGAGATGAGCGTCATGCCCCGGACCCAGAGCTTTTGGGTTCGAGTCCCGTAGGGGGCGGCTTCTTAAAAGTTGCTCTGCGTTCAGCTACAGCCCCTTCTGGGGCTTGGCCCCGTAAAAACTGCTTGTAGCTCTTATTATTATTATTATTCCGCCATGGGAGTCAATGAAGTTGTGAAAGTTGGCACACTCATAGAGGACAGTCTGAACTGTCACCAGAGCACATTTGGAGGCTCTAACTCGTTCCCTCTAGCGCCACCTTCTGTCCAAAATTTCACTCATGTTTATGCAAATAACTTTTTAACCATAAGGGCTAGAAACTAAATTCCGTTTCCCTTTGATTCCGTGACTCAAGCCGATTCGATTGCTGTGACGTAATAATTTTCCATCATGTAAATTTTCCCGCCATTTTGAATTTTCCGAAAAACCTACTTTTTCAAACTCCTCCTAGGCCATTTTTTCCTCCTAGGCTCCGATTTTCACGAAAATTGAAACGGAACATCATCATCAGACCGTGCTGACAAAAAGTTATGGAATTCAAGTTGATTCGTCAAATCGGTTTTGATAAACACACAAACAAATTTTACGTAGCTCTTGCGAAAACAGATGTGAGGCTGTATCTCGCATTATCATCTTCAGACCAAACGTGGTACGTGTCATCACGAGCACGTCCTGCAGCGTTTCGGCACAGCGTCACCTACTGGTCCGGAGATACGAAAAATAGCTATTTTTGCTTATAACTTCTCAACTGTTTGTCCAAAAATCATAAAAGTGGTCTCGTTAGATTCGGGATGTCATGCCATGCCGATGATATCCAGTTTCACCGTATCGGCCAATTTGAATTATGTGATAAAATGCTGTATTTTATGAACACATGAACGGATTGTTACGAAACTCACCACAATGCCCTGAAGGAGCCTGAGAAGTTTCGAAACAGCGCCACCTAGTGGACAATAAATGTTTTCAAACGCTTATAACTTTGGGTATGGTTGATTTATTTTCATGGGAGTAACTTTTTTGGTCTCCTGAATCCTTGCCAAGTCCAACGATACTAGACTTGCCAGGTTTCGGCACATGGTTTGTGCAGCGTGGTCATTTAGCGCTTAAAAAGCGTTAGCTGATATCTTCGAAACCGCTAGAGACCAAACCAGTGTCAGTTCGGAAACATGGGTCGATAGCTATATGTTAAAGCCCAAATGTCAAAATATTGATAGTAAGGGGTAGTAAAATCCAATCAAAGTCAGGTGTCAGTCATTTTTTATGTTTTTAAAAACAAAAATATATAAATGTCTATATCTCCAAAACGAAATGTGATATTTTCACTAAAATTGACACACACGTATGGGCTCACTCCGAGCACACATAAAAAAAGGTAGGATTGTGCCTCTTGGTGGTGCTATAATAGAACAAAACATGAAATTTCCCATAGACTACAATACATTTTTTCATCCTTTTTGCCTAAAATCATCTTAAAATGTGTTTAATTGCTCATTGCTGCAGTTGATCTGACACTCCCAGCCATTGTGCCATGTCTTATTTGCGCTTGGTCCCAATAATGGATGCGTGCAGTTATATTATTATTATTATTATTATTATTATTATTATTATTTTAAAAATCTGTGATCATCAATTTCTTAGTTTTTGTCAGGAGGTTTGCAAAATCAAGAACGAGTCTGTCTTTATGAAATATGAGCTTATGCATCCACTGTGGGGGAAAAACTCCAAAAAAAATAAAATAAAAAATTTTTTTCCCCAAAATAGGAGTGAGTGAGCAGTGCTGGGCGCTAAACACACTCCTGTCTCACTCATCCTGGAGGCCAGAGGGTGCCCTCGAGCACAAACGCCACACGCCTCACAGAAGTGATATAGGAAATCCCTAATGTGAAGCTCGCTCTGTAGCTGAATATAAAGAAGATAGAAACGCTTTGATTAAACGTGAAGACAATAAACACACGACTGCGACAATATATGGTGTATTTGAGTTCTTCAAGCCTTCTCGGGTATTCTCATAATAATAAAATATATTATAATGCAGTGCTGATCGACTTCATCACTGTATAGAATAGTATAAAATAACTCCGTCTGCCTCGTTCTGTGATCAGAAGCCACATCAGCTCACAAACACTCGACTGACCGTATGAAGAGAGTTAACACGTGTTCTTTCGTGCGACTCTTTCAGATGGAGCAGATCACAGAGCCGCTCTTCACTGAGGCACTGGGCAGCCAAATTGTGTGGTTGAATGACTATGTGTGTGTTGATAAAGACGTTCACCGTGTTTCCTCTCCATCTTTGCAGCGACGCCGAGGAGAAGCCGGAGCCCAAAGAGAAGAGCTCCGGGGGTCGAAAGTCGCACCGCTACCATCCCTACAAAGAGCGTCATAGCGGCGGCGGCGGAGACAAGAAGGCCGCCCACAGGAACCGGGTGTTCATTAGCAATATCCCTTATGATATGAAGTGGCAGGCAATTAAAGATCTAATGCGCGAGAAAGGTAACCCACGCAGAGAGCGCAGCGCCACCGTCCCACCCTCTCCCTCTCTCGTATCTGTCATGTAGCGCAGTGTAAATGAGCGTTTCCCTCAGTTCTGCTCTGGCTGGTGTGCATACATTTAGACTCTGGTATCTGCTGTAGTTACTCACTGTAGCTTGATCTCACTGATTTTGAAGGATTGTACAGGTGGGTGGTCAAACCTGTGATTTTTCTACATCTTTGCACCTGCATATAGTCGAATGAATGTAGCGGTTTGAGGCGGCGCTCGTGCGGAGCGGGCCGCAGGGCTCAGGTGTATGTGTAGCGGTGCACCCGGGGCGATCCACTGGTGATTTAAATGCCTTGTTCTCTGTGGTATTTTCCCTTTGTATGTCTCATGTAGTTGGTGAGGTTACATACGTGGAACTCTTTAAGGATGGAGAAGGAAAGTCAAGGGTAAGTGTTGGTGAATCTGCGAGGTTACAATCGCACTTGGTTCTGCCGGTAGAGCCGATTACACTGTTGTACCTTTGACCTTGGGATGGATGGTGTGTTGATGTTACAGTAAAGCCCATTATGATGATTATTTGGATGTCCTTTAAACTGGTGGTGACCCGTTTGGCTGGGGTCCATCTGTCTCACATCTGATGATTGCTTAGGTGTTTTTGATTTGGACTTAAGATCACGCCAACTGACCTACGAGAGTCATCTGTCAGGTGTCTTCCCTTAAACCCCTTCATCCATCTGTCCGTTTGATCCGTCCTCTCTCCCGTAACAACATTTGCCCCCCTGAGTTCATTTGCTTTCATTTGTCCATCTCACTGTAGCCACGTCCAAATGATCCGTTCCAAACGAGCTCATGAGCATGTGCTGTAATTGATCTTTCTGAGGCACTAATGAGAGATGAGATGAAGTCGTTTGAGCTGATGTGGTTCTGATGATGTTCTTTCTTCTCGTCCTCCTCTTCCTCCTCCTCTTCCTCCTGGGACGTGCACCTGCAGGGCTGTGGGTAAGAACCGCTTCACAACATCTGAATTCATTCGCCACAAGCTAATGAGCGTTAGATGCAAATGATTTTATCTGGAGTGTTCATTGAACTCATGACTTTGGTGTTAATGTTTAACATGTAAATAAAGTAACATTTAAGTTACGTAAATATGCAAATATATCACTCGCACACACTCTCAAACACACTCACAAACATACACACTCATACATACATTCACTCACTCACACACACACACTGACACAAACACACTCATACATACATTCACTCACAAACACACTCATACATACATTCACTCACAAACACACTCATACATACATTCACTCACAAACACACTCATACATACATTCACTCACAAACACACTCATACATACATTCACTCACAAACACACTCATACATTCAAACACACACTCACTCAATCACACACACACACCCACTCACTCACACACAAACACACTCATACATTCACTCACTCTCACACACACACTCATACACACACTCACTCACACACACACACAGCTGTACATGTCCTGACTGCTGCTCATCTCTTTCAGTGTGGTTGAGTTCAAAGATGAAGAGTTTGTGAAGAAAGCCATTGATATCATGAGCAAACATGATCTGAACGGACGGCCGCTGAACATTAAGGAGGTAGACGCCTTCAGATCCCTACATCCCGACGTGTGTCTGTGCATACAGTGTGTGACGTGTGTGTCGGCCTGTTTCAGGATCCGGACGGCGATCATGCGCGACGCGTTCTGCAGAGATCGGGCCGGATGTACGGAGGCGCTCGAGGGCAGGACGGCGGCCCGGCCGGGATGAGCGTCCCTCCCTCCATCGCCAACAACCCCAACATCCCTCCTGACATTATTAGCGCGCTGCAGGCCGGACGACTGGGAACCACCGTGTTCGTGGCCAACGTGAGTCAGTGCAGTTCAAGTAGAAATTAATATATTTTTAGGTTTTTCCAAATGTTTTCACCAATAATTAACTGAAATGGAGATGCACTATATTGCCAAAAGTATTGTGACGCCCCTCCAAATCCCTGAGTTCAGGTGTTCAATCCCTTCATGGCCAGGGGTTGGGCTTGGCCCCTTAGTTCCAGTGAAAGGAACTCTTAATGCTTCAGCATATCAAGACATTTTGGACCATTTCATGCTCCCAACTTTGTGGGAACAGTTTGGGAATGGACCCTGTCTGCTCCAGTGCACAAAGCGTCGGTCCATAAAGACATGGATGAGCGAGTTTGGTGTGGAGGAACTTGACTGGCCTGCACAGAGTCCTGAGCTCATCCCGATAGAACACCTTTGGGATGAATTAGAGCGGAGACTGCGAGCCAGGCCTTCTCGTCCAACATCAGTGCCTGACCTCACAAATGCGCTTCTAGAAGAATGGTCAAAAATTCCCATAAACACACTCCTAAACCTTGTGGAAAGCCTTCCCAGAAGAGCTGAAGCTGTTAGAGCTGCAAAGGGTGGGCCGACTCCATATTAAACCCTACGGATTAGGAATGGGATGGCATTAAAGTTCATGTGCATGGAAAGGCAGGCGGCACAACACTTTTGGCAATATAGTGTACTTTAAAGAATACAGTTAATAATAATTAAGTGTTTTATAGAAGTCTGTGTGTAATCTTAAGCACATGTTCATTAACTCCTGTTTGTGTTTGCCACAGCTGGACTTTAAGGTGGGCTGGAAGAAGCTGAAGGAAGTGTTCAGCATGGCAGGGACGGTGAGGAGGGCAGATGTGAAAGAAGACAAAGACGGGAAGAGCAGAGGGATGGGGACGGTCACCTTTGAGCAGCCGCTGGAGGCCGTTCAAGCCATCTGTATCCTGCTGATCCCAAAGAAAATTGCTTTCTTTTATGTTGTTTAAAAGCTCGTTGTAGTATTGAATATAAGACGACCTAATCACAGCCACACTGATTACTTCATCTGTTCATTCATTCACTGAGAAACAAACCCTTTTACCAGGGAAAAGCTTGATACGGAAAAGTATTGATTTCTAAAATCGATTCAAACACCCTCTAGATCTTATTCCTAAATGACAGTGATTTCAGTTCTGTCTTTTAAAACTTTGACAAGTTTTGGATCTGCCTTCTGATCCAGAGAAAGCAGTTGTCATGTATAGATATGAAACGCGCTTCACAAACAGTGAAAGTCTTTTCTGTCTTACAATACTATATTTTGATGGCTACCGTAGACATCAGTGTTTAGTGTAATAAATATTGTATCAATTACATCATTACACCAGTAGGTGGCGACGCATGACTGTTTAAAATTTATCTGTTATTGAATCATTCATTCAAGAGATCTGTTCAAAAACACTGATTCATCCAGTAATGAAACAAGTGAAGTCTTTATGAGTGAGTCACTGAATCATTCACTCAAGAGATTCGTTCAAAAACACTGATTCGTCCAGTAATGAAACAAGTGGAGTCTTTATGAGTGAGTCACTGAATCATTCACTCAAGAGATTCGTTCAAAAACACTGATTCGTCCAGTAATGAAACAAGTGAAGTCCTTATGAGTGAGTCATTGAATCATTCACTCAAGAGATTTGATTAATCGATTAATCCAAAAAATGTTTGTGGTAATGAAGACCTAAGCCTTAAATGACTTAAAATGCATATACTATAACAATGAGGCAATCATTTTTGGTTCAAATAAAGTGTTGAAATGAGTAATCGTATTGTTTCATAGAACAACACTGTTAAAATATATAATATACAAAGTATAAACAATCATTGTGTGTACCATATGTATTATAACAAATGCCTGCAGAGGGCGCCGATGGTCTGGTGTTGCAGATCACTAAAGTGCAATACCTGCCGCCTTTAGAGATTGAGATTGAAATCTGCAGACGTTAATAGATCAAGTGCACTAAAATAAACACTTAAGTGTGTTTTGGATGTTTTCTTTCCACTAGTCTTAAAGAAGACGTGTTAGGGAAGCAAAATAGAGTGGTGCATGAAAAACTGAAGTTGGAGCTTGAGTTAGGATGCTGTCCGTGTAGACGGTGTGTATGTGTGTCTTCCTTCACTCCCGCTCTCAGCCATGTTCAACGGTCAGATGCTGTTTGACAGACAGATGCATGTGAAAATGGTGAGACATTGTGTTTTCTCTAGTACAGCTTGTGTGTGTATGAAGCACAACAGCTCTTTCATTCATTCATGTTTTTGGTTTATTGTAGGATGATAAATCACTTCCTCCTGATGACTTCCGCCCAGCAGAGAAATCACCACAGCTGCCCAGTAAGAGCTTTCTGTGCTTGTTTGAGTTCTGGCTGTATTTTACCTGTATCTGTATCTATATGTATACGCATGTATATGATTATGTGTAAATGTGTGTTTGTGTTGTGTGTTGCAGGAGGTCTGGGTGGCATCGGTATGGGATTGGGTCCTGGCGGGCAGCCAATCAATGCCAACCGTCTCAGTGGAGGGGGTGTGGCGTCCATGGGACCTGGAGGTGTGTTCATGTTTGCTTAATTATGCAGATATTATACTGCATGCTGTATTTATTAATGGGGTGTAACGGTACACAAAACTGACGGTTCGGTACAGCAGGGGAGAAAACTAAATATAAAATAGCTTTTCTTTTATTAAACAGTGTTTTCTGAGCAAATCGAATTAAATGAATTAAATTATAACTCAAAGTTTCTTTAAAAAATTTCTGCTAATGCTGTAAAATGTAAACTATAGGGAGCCCTTACTTTGCACATTACTATAATATAACAAAAGAGCCCAAATTAGCATAAATTAAGTATGTTCAGATATAATAATCATCACTCAAATAACACATTGTGTGCAAACGTGAACTTCACATAAGGCAGTTTTTGCATTAACTTCTGAATCTAATTATAAAATTATGTTTTAGTCTCGATTTCTGTTGAGACATTCAGATGGTAGAGTCAGAATTTGGCGTAAACAGAATGAGAACATGGATCCATCATGCCTTGTTACCACTGTGCAGGCTGGTGGTGGTGGTGTAATGGTGTGGGGGATGTTTTCTTGCCACACTTTAGGCTCTTTAGTGCCAATTGGGCATTGTTTAAATGCCACGGCCTACCTGAGCATTGTTTCTGACCATGTCCATCCCTTTATGACCACCATGTACCCATTCTCTGATGGCTACTTCCAGCAGGATAATGCACCATGTCACAAAGCTCGAATCATTTCAAATTGGTTTCTTGAACATGACAATGAGTTCACTGTACTAAAATGGCCCCCACAGTCACCAGATCTCAACCCAATAGAGCATCTTTGGGATGTGGTGGAACAGGAGCTTGCGTGCCCTGGATGTGCATCCCACAAATCTCCATCAACTGCAAGATGCTATCCTATCAATATGGGCCAACATTTCTAAAGAATGCTTTCAGTGCACCTTGTTGAATCAATGCCACACATAGAATTAAGGCAGTTCTGAAGGCGAAAGGGGTCAAACACAGTATTAGTATGGTGCTCCTAATAATCCTGACAGGTGAGTGTGTGTATATAGGCTAATATAATGAATATATAGGCTAATATAGGTCATATATAGACTAATATAATGAATATGTAGGCTAATATAGGTCATATATAGACTAATATAATGAATATATAGGCTAGTAAAGGTCATATATAGACTATAATGAATATAATGGCTAATATAGGTCATATATAGACTAATATAATGAATATGTAGGCTAATATAGGTCATATATAGACTAATATAATGAATATGTAGGCTAATATAGGTCATATATAGACTAATATAATGAATATGTAGGCTAATATAGGTCATATATAGACTAATATAATGAATATATAGGCTAGTAAAGGTCATATATAGACTATAATGAATATAATGGCTAATATAGGTCATATATAGACTAATATAATGAATATGTAGGCTAATATAGGTCATATATAGACTAATATAATGAATATATAGGCTAGTAAAGGTCATATATAGACTATAATGAATATAATGGCTAATATAGGTCATATATAGACTAATATAATGAATATGTAGGCTAATATAATGAATATATAGGCTAATATAGTGAATATATAGGCTAATAAAGGTCATATATAGCCTAATAAAATGAATATATAGGCTAATATAGGTCATATGTAGGCTAATATAGTGAATGTATAGGCTAATATAGGTCATGTATAGGCTAATATAATGAATATATAGGCTAATATAGTGAATATATAGGCTAATATAGGTCATATATAGGCTAATATAGGTCATATGTAGACTAATATAATGAATATATAGACTAATATAGGTCATGTATAGGCTAATATAATGAATATGTAGGCTAATATAATGAATATATAGGCTAATATAGTGAATATATAGGCTAATAAAGGTCATATATAGCCTAATAAAATGAATATATAGGCTAATATAGGTCATATGTAGGCTAATATAGTGAATGTATAGGCTAATATAGGTCATGTATAGGCTAATATAATGAATATATAGGCTAATATAGTGAATATATAGGCTAATATAGGTCATATATAGACTAATATAATGAATATGTAGGCTAATATAATGAATATATAGGCTAATATAGGTCATATATAGGCTAATATAATGAATATATAGACTAATATAATGAATATATAGACTAATATAGTGAATATATAGGCTAATATAGTGAATATATAGGCTAATATAGGTCATATATAGGCTAATATAGTGAATATATAGGCTAATATAGGTCATATATAGGCTAATATAGTGAATATATAGGCTAATATATAGGTCATATATAGGCTAATATAGTGAATATATAGGCTAATATAGTGAATATATAGACTAATATAATGAATATATAGGCTAATATAGTGAATATATAGGCTGATATAGGTCATGTATAGACTAATATAATGAATGTATAGACTAATATAATGAATATATAGGCTAATATAGTGAATATATAGGCTAATATAATGAATATATAGGCTAATATAGGTCATATATAGGCTAATATAGTGAATATATATAGGCTAATATAATGAATCTATAGGCTAATATAATGAATATATAGGCTAATATAGGTCATATATAGGCTAATATAATGAATATATAGACTAATATAATGAATATATAGACTAATATAGTGAATATATAGGCTAATATAGTGAATATATAGGCTAATATAGGTCATATATAGGCTAATATAGTGAATATATAGGCTAATATATAGGTCATATATAGGCTAATATAGTGAATATATAGGCTAATATAATGAATATATAGACTAATATAATGAATATATAGGCTAATATAGTGAATATATAGGCTGATATAGGTCATGTATAGACTAATATAATGAATGTATAGACTAATATAATGAATATATAGGCTAATATAGTGAATATATAGGCTAATATAATGAATATATAGGCTAATATAGGTCATATATAGGCTAATATAGTGAATATATATAGGCTAATATAATGAATCTATAGGCTAATATAATGAATATATAGGCTAATATAGGTCATATATAGGCTAATATAGTGAATCTATAGGCTAATATAATGAATATATAGACTAATATAGTGAATATATAGGCTAATATAAGTCATATATAGGCTAATATAGTGAATATATAGGCTAATATAATGAATATATAGGCTATTATAGTGAATATATAGGCTAATATAGGTCATATATAGGCTAATATAATGAATGTATAGGTCATATATAGGCTAATATAGGTCATATATAGGCTAATATAATGAATGTATAGACTAATATAATGAATGTATAGACTAATGAATATATAGGCTAATATAATGAATGTATAGACTAATATAATGAATGTATAGACTAATATAATGAATGTATAGACTAATGAATATATAGGCTAATATAATGAATATATAGACTAATATAATGAATGTATAGACTAATGAATATATAGGCTAATATAATGAATGTATAGACTAATATAATGAATGTATAGACTAATGAATATATAGGCTAATATAATGAATATATAGACTAATATAATGAATATATAGACTAATATAATGAATAGACTAATATAATGAATGTATAGACTAATGAATATATAGGCTAATATAATGAATGTATAGACTAATATAATGAATGTATAGACTAATGAATATATAGGCTAATAGAATGAATATATAGGCTAATATAGGTCATATATAGGCTAATATAATGAATATATAGGCTAATATAGGTCATATATAGGCTAATATAGTGAATATATATATAGGCTAATATAATGAATCTATAGGCTAATATAATGAATATATAGGCTAATATAGGTCATATATAGGCTAATATAGTGAATCTATAGGCTAATATAATGAATATATAGACTAATATAGTGAATATATAGGCTAATATAATGAATATATAGGCTAATATAATGAATATATAGGCTAATATAAGTCATATATAGGCTAATATAGTGAATATATAGGCTAATATAGTGAATATATAGGCTAATATAGTGAATATATAGGCTAATATAAGTCATATATAGGCTAATATAGTGAATCTATAGGCTAATATAATGAATATATAGACTAATATAGTGAATATATAGACTAATATAATGAATATATAGGCTAATATAATGAATATATAGACTAATATAGTGAATATATAGGCTAATATAGTGAATATATAGGCTAATATAGTGAATATATAGGCTAATATAATGAATATATAGGCTATTATAGTGAATATATAGGCTAATATAGGTCATATATAGGCTAATATAATGAATATATAGGTCATATATAGGCTAATATAGTGAATCTATAGGCTAATATATATTAGGCTAATATAATGAATCTATATAGGCAAACGGTTCGGTATGAATGCGTGTGCCGTTACACCTCTAGTAATTAACATTCATTGGTTTGTATAAATGGACCGTTTGAACTGATTCACTAAATGTTGGTCTGTTCAATTCATTAACTGTGAGATGAAGACCATGAAACGTGTAATGTCATTTTTAATCAGTAAATGGGATTGATGGGTAATGACGGGCTGATTGATCCCGCAGGGATGGACGGGCCAGGATGCAGCAGCATGAACCGCATGAGTGGTGAGAGAGAAGTCACGTTCATCTGAAGCCCATCGTCTCAGATCAGCCGTGAGGACGCTCATCTGTGTGTGTGTGTGTGTGTGTGTGTGTGTAGGGATGGGCGGAGGGTTTTCCGGCATGGACTGCATGGGCGGAATGGGAGGATTCGGTGGCAGAGACATGGGACCCATGGGCCGAATGGGAGGTAAAACTGCACAATACTGGAAAAAATGTACTTTGCGAATTCTTCTGTGTAATATATGGTATTGTGATTTGAAGACGTACAGGAATGAGTTATTGTAGAATGAGTGAGTTATGGTTTTGAGTTTGTGTTCAGACTTCACTTTACTCTCAACAAGAACTAACACTACCCATAAAGTGAACCGAGCTTAACCTCTCTCTCCACTTGAGACCACATTCCCTGTTCTTAACCAATTCATTATGAAATAATATATTTTATATACATTAAATACATTACATTTTTAATTTAATGTTTATTGGTGTTAACATAAAATATATACAGATATGTGCAAAATGTCTATATATAATAAAAAGGTGATAACTCAGTGCTAAAAATATGTATATAATAAAAATTGAATTTAAGGAATAAATAGAAAAATAAAAATCTAGTTTCTGATGGCGGTTCAGATGTTGAAGAGTGACGTTTGGCTCTTAGCTCATGTCCCGGTGAAGCACTGCATCATGGGATGCATGCGTATTGTGTTTGTGTGTATTGTGCAGCCCTGCTCTCTGTCTCACGTGTGTGTGTGTGTGTGTGTGTGTGTGTGTGTGTGTGTGTGTGTGCGCAGACATGTATCGCTCTGGAATCACAGGGATGGACAGAGACTCCGGCAGAAGTGACCTGGGAATGAGCCGCCCATTCAGTGACTCGTTTGGAGGTGTGCGTGTGTGTGTGCGTGTGTGTGTGTGTGCGCGTGCGTGCGTGCGTGTGTGAGCTCACACTTGAGCTGATGGTGACTCTGACGTCTGTTCTGTTTCCCATCAGGTGGAGGGTATGCAGGAATGGGGAATGCTGGGATGGGACCCATGGGCTCTGGATTAGGTCACTCATCTCTCACAAAATTACATTAAACTCACACACACTTCATTGTGATTGACAAACCAAATCTCTCATAAGTATTCCATGCAAGAAACATTCATTATTGACATACTTTCTTCACTGGAAAACCGTTAGTGACGTCGGTAACACTTTATTTCATTACTTAACATTAATGATGAATATTACTTCTACAGCATTTATTAATCTTAGTTCATCATTGAGTTATAAACGATTAAATTCTGTTGATATTTAATGGAGCTGAGCTGAGATGAGCGAACAGTGAACTGTTTTATCTAATATCGGTTTACAAAGATGAATAAATATCGTAATAAATGTGTTGCTCATTATTAGGTAACGTTAGTTAATGCGTTCACTAATGGGGCCTTACTGTAAAGTGTTACGTGTGTGTGTTTCAGGTGGAGGAGGAGGAATGATGAATATGGGAATGGACCGCATGAATTCTGGCTTTGACCGGATGGCTGGAAACATGGACATGGGGCGTGGCTTCGGCCAGTACGGAGGCGGCTCAGGTCACATGGGTGGAATGAGTGACAGGGGGGCCGGGTCTAAGGCCGGATGCCAGATCTTTGTGAGAAACGTACGTATGAAGATGATGAGTGTGTGTGTGTGTCACTGATGTGTGTTTGATGGGAATGTTTTGCGTCCGCAGCTCTCGTACGATCTGACCTGGCAGAAGCTCAAGGAGAAGTTCAGTCACTGCGGTACGGCTGTAAAGCTGCTTTCTCTTTCTTTACATTTAATGATAATTGGGTTTAAGAGAAAATGACACGTCATAATTATTACATGGAAAAAGCAGGAGTGTTATAAAGTGACGTTAAACAGCAGCTCACAGGAGAGAATGAGAACAAGACAGCTGGAAAAATAAATACAAAACTGATAGAAATAAAAAAAATACACATTTTCATTATTATCACAATTTTTATAAATGTATATCAATTTGACAGCACTGTATATTTCTATAATTTTATATATAACTGCTGTCAAATTGATTAATTGCATCCAGAATAACATAATTTATATAAATACTTTTATGAAAACATTATAATGTTTCTTAAATGTATTCTTGCACAATTATACACAGAACACACATATTATGTGTAAAGAAACGCATAATTGATTATGACGTGTAATAACCCCCGATAAATTTTATTTAAATTCATCCCGAACTTCTTCATTTGTCGTCGTCTTCAGGTCAGGTGATGTACGCTGAAATAAAGATGGAGAACGGCAAATCCAAAGGGTGCGGGACGGTGCGTTTCGACTCTGCCGAGAGCGCAGAGAAAGCCTGCAGGATGATGAACGGAACCAAGATCAACGGACGAGAGGTTGACGTTCGCATCGACCGCAACGCTTGAATCGCTTGCACGCCCCCGCCCCCCGCCCGCCCGGCCGCTGTTTTGTTTTAAAAACATCACGACTGTCACATCTGAACAATCTCGCCAGCCGCTTCAACCTTTTAATGTGTTAGTGACGCTTTTTTCATCACTTTTTTTTTTTTTTTTTTTTTTTTTTGTAATTTTGTGGGGCGTTTGTCTCTAAATTTTAAAAAATTAAAAGCCGGCTGTTGTAAAGTCTGTCTGGCTCTGAGTTTGTCGGATTCATGAAAGATTCACCAACTTCTCAATCTTCGGTATTCCCAAAAGGATGTTCTTAAGATTTCGAATTCTTACTTTTTGCAACCATTAGGCTGTCTTCCAGGTCTTGAAAGTGAGCGATATGGACTTCTCTTTAAATGTTCATGACTCTTTCGGGTGGTTTGGAACCGTGACCTTCTGAAGCTGCGTCAGTCAAACTCATTTTAATGAAAAATGACCTTTCATATTCTCATTTCAGTTCTTGAAAAAACACTGTTTCATACATCATGGTAGGATCTCTTTTATTATCGCAACACAGTTCAGTAATTAGTGTTACAATTCAGTTTCACTTCATTGTCAGGGTTTTCCTTTGTCCTGGAAAATTAGAGAAAAACTGTCCCGTTGCAGAAACTTTTCATCTCACAATTTAAAAAAAGTTTGTATAAAGTCAGAATTGCGCGATAGAAACTTCAGTTTTTCTCGCAATTGCGTTTATATCTTGCAATTCTTACTACCAAACTCACAGGTGTGAGTTATAAAGGCAAATTCTGAGGGGGAAAAGACTGACTTTTTGCGAGAAAATTGCAATTGTGCGACAAATTCAGAATAGCGAGATAAGTCACAATTACCTTTTTATTTTTATTCTGTGGCGTAAACAAGCTTCAATACTCGTGTATGATTAAGAGCTCGTATTAAACACTGATTTTATAGTCAAGCCATGGCAATAAGCATGTTAAAGACGTAGAGAGTGATATTACTGTGATCCGCGTCTCTTATTCTCACTGGAGTAAAATTGAAAATGTCCTGGAAAATGAGAGCGTGGGAGCCCTGATTGTAGGAATTTCTTCCAAACATTGTGTTGGGATGTGAGACGGTAAACACTAAGAATCTCCAAAACAGAAACACAAGTGTGTGGATCATTGATCTGAGGTAGACGAAGAACAGCAGCCGCATTTCCATTACCCTTCAAATTGGAAAATACGCCCAATGGAAACGCGTCAATTTCACAAAAACTCCCATATATCGCAGTAAATGTTTTTCTGCTCGCACGAGGCGGTTTTTCAGGACATTCGAAAAAGGACATTTCCACAAAACCGCAATGGACACGTATGTAAGAGACAATCCTTACAGATGGCGGTGTGTTCAGACTGAAGAGTTCTGTATTAAACTCATAAAGACGACAGAATTACAGGAATACTGGATTCTAGACACAGAAATGCCACAAATGATCATGAAGACATCAGGGGTCCGTTCTCCGTACGTGGCTAACTCAGTTAGCTGGATTTGATTTGTTGATGATTTGGCCTGATCTGGGATTGTTTGGTTCTTCGACGCTCATCCTGAACTTGTTGTCATAGCAACAGATCCGTGAGCTCAAACCTGCTCGGGAGCAGCTCATCGTGGAAACGGTTAGATCGCATCTTGAGCTGATGCTTGATCTGTCCCAGCCACTGCTACTTTATTACAAGAGTTCCTCACTGAACCTCAATAATCATCTTAAATAATAATATAAAAATGTATTTGAAAATATTAGACTGTGTATAATACACAGCCTCTTGATTGAGAGATTTAGTTGTGATGGAATAATCACTTTATAATGTTATTTGAGTCTTACACACACACTGTACCATTACTCTGAGCCATGCATTAATGTAAGTGGTGACTGATATTATGGGATGGCTTGATGCAACTTGATCTTGACCCTTAAGAAACTTCAATGCTGTCACGTAACAAATCTGCTTCAAATTGAATTAATGTAATGAATTGCTAATTGAAATAAATGTAAAGGGTGTACAAATACTATAAACTTGAGAATATAAAAAACTGGAAAATTATGTTTAAAAAAACCAAACATTTATCTATTATAACTTCTGTTGGTTTGGTCGTTTCCTTATGAAGGTCCAGAAATTTGTTTGTTTTTTGCCAGGTGACTTTTGACATCATATAATCATTGTTGTCTTGCCGCCAGCCAATCGCTGCACTGCTGATCATGGTTTGGAGTATGGCTGCATCTGCCCTCTTCAGGGAACACGCAGTAATCTCAGGTATCTTAATCCTGACATTTTAAACTAATCCGCATTCGTTTGAAGAACCAAATATTCCAGAGATCAGTTATCACGATTACAAGATCTGGGATCTGTCAAATCATCTCAGATGTATGAAGAACAGACCCCAGATCTGTGGGAGAAACACACACACACACACACACTCACTCAAGTGTAAGGTGCTTTCCTGACATTAATGCTTGGATAACACACACACACACACACACACACACGCGTCTCCTTCCGTTATTAATAGCTGGGATATACATGAGTCATTCCATAAATGATGCCATGCATGTTGGTATGTTTATCACGAGAGGAAAACAAGCTGTAGTCACGCAACATCGGTTAAATGCCATCATTCCACAATAGTTTTTTATCGACACTGAAAATATCGCAGAAGTTTTGGGCGAATCTGTGATGGAGACGGGATGAGTAAAACATTGGCACTGGTGTCGAGTGATTGTGTAACTGCCAACAATCTTTGGCATTTCGAAACTAAACTACATTTCACCAAGGCAGTTTCCTATCCTAAAACAACGTCGTCTTGCAGTGGGAAACCGATTTTTCCAAATTATCACATTGACCAAAATCCCTGAGCAATAATGTTTTGTTTGATAACATGGAATTAAATCGGATGCTGATGTAACCCTGAAATAAATGTATTACTGCAAAGAAAAAATAAAGTTTTCTTAGTATTTTTGTCTATCCTTATACAGTCATATCGTTTCAATAATGTGATTAAAACTGACTTTCACATTTTACTTTATATGCAATAATTTTAACATGTTAGAACATTTTACGTGAACATATTAATTTTAATGTAAATGTTTGATGATACAGATTTTACAGGATCACTTTTCTAAATGGAACCGTTTGACTTTTGTTAGCTCGAAATCAATAAAACAATGGGGGCAAAACATGCTGTTGTTCTTCAGTGTTTCCGTCTCATTTTCCAGCACAAACATCTAAACGTTCTTAAATCAACACACATTTACTGGAGGAGCACAATGACTCGTTCACTGAAAAAGCGATTAAAATTAAGTGAGTTTGAGCTTAAGACGAGAAGAAATATCGGCCAATGGAGTCAGAAAGCTCATCTTGTTTTCACCTTGAATTCATTTTTCTGACTCCATTGGCACTCGCTTAATTTTCAGAAAGCAAGACTCAATATCTTCAGTCATTTTGCTTATTCAGTAAATGTATCTTGATTTAAGAATGTTTAGATATTTGTGTTGGAAAATGCAAAAATAAGAAATAATAGTTTGGACTGTAAACTCAGCCAGTGTCGTCACATGATCGCTGACTCGGCAGAGCAGCACAGAAATCAAACCCGATTCAGTGACGTTCAATCAGACCCGGCTCCAGCGGAGCGTTAGTCACTGCAGGCTCTGATCGGGTTGTTCCCAATGATCCCAAGCTCGTATAAGATAGACAGTGTGGCGAAGAGGATGTAGCAAACCAGAGACACCAGGCCTAATTTCCAGTCCAACTTCCATCCGTTAATGTGAACGGCCATGAAGAGAAAGACGATGGAGAGCAGCAGGGTACATGACATGAAGACCAAACCAGTGCTGTTGACCTCCACTGGAGATCCAGTGTCCACAAACACCGTCTTAATGAACCACGGCAGACCGAGACACAGCATGTCGAAGACGTTGGAGCCCACGATGTTGGACATGGCCATGTCAGCCTTACCTGTGAGAGAGACAGAACCTCATATATGAGCTTTTCCAATGATGTTTGGATGCTTGAGGACGGGGTTTATTACCGTCGCGAGCCACCATCACGCTGGCCACGGTGTCGGGAATGCTGGTTCCTGCTGCCAGGAGCGTCATTCCCATGACTGTATCCGGGATTCCCAACGTCTCACCTGAAAACATCAACAGAGCAGAAATTTACAACTTTAGAACTTTGTAAAAAATGTATATGAAAAGCGCTGATGGTACCCCTTATGGTTTTACATATGAAACGCTGATGGTACCCCTTATGGTTTTACATACAAAACGCTGGTGGTACCCCTTATGGTTTTACATACAAAACGCTGATGGTACCCCTTATGGTTTTACATACAAAACGCTGGTGGTACCCCTTATGGTTTTACATACAAAACGCTGATGGTACCCCTTATGGTTTTACATACAAAACGCTGGTGGTACCCCTTATGGTTTTACAAATGACACGCTGATGGTACCCCTTATGGTTTTACATACGAAACGCTGGTGGTACCCCTTATGGTTTACAAATGAAACGCTGATGGTACCCCTTATGGTTTTACATATGAAACGCTGATGGTACCCCTTATGGTTTTTACAAATGAAACGCTGATGGTACCCTTATGATTTTACATATGAAACGCTGATGGTACCCCTTATGGTTTTACATATGAAACGCTGATGGTACCCCTTATGGTTTTACAAATGAAACGCTGATGGTACCCCTTATGGTTTTACATATGAAACGCTGATGGTACCCTCTTTTGGTTTACATACGAAACGCTGATGGTACCCCTTATGGTTTTACAAACGACACGCTGATGGTACCCCTTATGGTTTTACAAACGACACGCTGATGGTACCCCTTATGGTTTTACAAACGACACGCTGATGGTACCCCTTATGGTTTTACAAACGAAACGCTGATGGTACCCCTTATGGTTTTACAAACGAAACGCTGATGGTACCTTATGGTTTTTTACTTATGGTTGTTACATATACAAAAACGCTGATGGTACCCCTTATGGTTTTACATATCAAAACGCTGATGGTACCCCTTATGGTTTTACATATGAAACGCTGATGGTACCCCTTATGGTTTTACATAGAAACACGCTGATGGTACCCTTATGGTTTTACAAATGAAACGCTGATGGTACCCCTTATGGTTTACATATGAAACGCTGATGGTACCCCTTATGGTTTTACAAATGAAACGCTGATGGTATCCCTTATGGTTTTACAAATGAAACGCTGATGGTACCCCTTATGGTTTTACATATGAAACGCTGATGGTACCCCTTATGGTTTTACATATGAAACGCTGATGGTACCCCTTATGGTTCTACATATGAAACGCTGATGGTACCCCTTATGGTTGTACATATGAAACGCTGATGGTACCCCTTATGGTTTTACATACAAAACGCTGATGGTACCCCTTATGGTTTTACATATGAAACGCTGATGGTACTCCTTATGGTTCTACATATGAAACGCTGATGGTACCCTTATGGTTTTCTACATATGAAACGCTGATGGTACCTTATGGTTTTACAAATGAAACGCTGATGGTACCCCTTATGGTTTGAAACATATGAAACGCTGATGGTACCCCTTATGGTTCTACATATGAAACGCTGATGGTACCCTTATGGTTCTACATATGAAACGCTGATGGTACCCTTATGGTTTTACATATGAAACGCTGATGGTACCCTTTGGTTTTACATATGAAACGCTGATGGTACCCTTATGGTTTTACATATGAAACGCTGATGGTGGTACCTTATGGTTGTACATATGAAACGCTGATGGTACCCTTATGGTTTTACATATGAAACGCTGATGGTACTCCTTACGGTTCTACATATGAAACGCTGATGGTACCCCTTATGGTTTTACATATGAAACGCTGATGGTACCCCGTATGGTTTTACATATGAAACACTGATGGTACCCCTTATGGTTCTACATATGAAACGCTGATGGTACCCTTATGGTTTTACATATGAAACGCTGATGGTACCCTTATGGTTTTACATATGAAACGCTGATGGTACCCCTTACGGTTCTACATATGAAACGCTGATGGTACTCCTTATGGTTCTACATATGAAACGCGCTGATGGTACCCCTTATGGTTCTACATATGAAACGCTGATGGTACCCCTTTATGGTTTTACATATGAAAAACGCTGATGGTAGTCCTTACGGTTTTACATATGAAACGCTGATGGTACCCCCTTATGGTTCTACATATGAAACGCTGATGGTACTCCTTATGGTTCTACAAATGAAACGCTGATATTACCCTTACGGTTCTACATATGAAACGCTGATGGTACCCCTTATGGTTTTACATATGAAACGCTGATGGTACCCCTTAAGGTTTTACATATGAAACGCTGATGGTACCCCTTATGGTTTTACATATGAAACGCTGATGGTACCCCTTATGGTTCTACATATGAAACGCTGATGGTACCCCTTATGGTTATATATATGAAACGCTGATGGTACTCCTTATGGTTGTACATATGAAATGCTGATGGTCCCCCGTATGGTTTTACATATGAAACGCTGATGGTACTCCTTATGGTTCTACATATGAAACGCTGATGGTACCCCTTATGGTTGTACATATGAAATGCTGATGGTACCCTTTTGGTTTTACATATGAAACGCTGATGGTACCCCTTATGGTTCTACATATGAAACGCTGATGGTACCCTTTAAGGTTCTACATATGAAACGCTGATGGTACCCTTATGGTTCTACATATGAAACGCTGATGGTACCCTTTGGTTCTACATATGAAACGCTGATGGTACTCCTTATGGTTCTACATACATATGAAACGCTGATGGTACCCTTTATGGTTCTACATATGAAACGCTGATGGTACTCCTTATGGTTCTACATATGAAACGCTGATGGTACCCTTATGGTTCTACATATGAAACGCTGATGGTACCCCTTATGGTTTTACATATGAAACGCTGATGGTACCCTTATGGTTCTACATATGAAACGCTGATGGTACTCCCTTATGGTTCTACATATGAAACGCTGATGGTACCCCTTATGGTTCTACATATGAAACGCTGATGGTACTCCTGATGGTACATATGAAACGCTGATGGTTCTATGGTTCTACATATGAAACGCTGATGGTACCCTTACGGTTCTACATATGAAACGCTGATGCTACCCCTTATGGTTCTACATATGAAACGCTGATGGTACCCCTTATGGTTCTACATATGAAACGCTGATGGTACCCCTTATGGTTTTACATATGAAACGCTGATATTACCCTTACGGTTCTACATATGAAACGCTGATGGTACCCCTTATGGTTCTACATATGAAACGCTGATGGTACTCCTTATGGTTCTACATATGAAACGCTGATGGTACTCCTTATGGTTCTACATATGAAACGCTGATGGTACTCCTTATGGTTCTACATATGAAACGCTGATGGTGGTACCCTTATGGTTCTACATATGAAACGCTGATGGTACCCTTTATGGTTCTACATATGAAACGCTGATGGTACTCCTTATGGTTCTACATATGAAACGCTGATGATGGTACCCCTTATGGTTCTACATATGAAAGCGCTGATGGTACCCTTATGGTTCTACATATGAAACGCTGATGGTACCCCTTATGGTTCTACATATGAAACGCTGATGGTACCCCTTATGGTTGTACATATGAAACGCTGATGGTACCCCTTATGGTTCTACATATGAAACGCTGATGGTACTCCTTATGGTTCTACATATGAAACGCTGATATTACCCTTACGGTTCTACATATGAAACGCTGATGGTACCCCTTATGGTGGTTCTACATATGAAACGCTGATGGTACCCTTATGGTTCTACATATGAAACGCTGATGGTACTCCTTATATGGTTCTACATATGAAACGCTGATGGTACCCCTTATGGTTCTATGAATATGAAACGCTGATGGTATGGTTTTACATATGAAACGCTGATGGTACCCTTTAACATTCTACATATGAAACGCTGATGGTACCCTTACGGTTTTACATATGAAACGCTGATGGTACTCCTTATGGTTCTACATATGAAACGCTGATGGTAGTCCTTACGGTTTTACATATGAAACGCTGATGGTACCCCTTATGGTTCTACATATGAAACGCTGATGGTACCCCTTATGGTTTCTACATATGAAACGCTGATGATGGTACCTTTATGGTTTACATATGAAACGCTGATGGTACCCCTTATGGTTCTACATATGAAACGCTGATGGTACTCCTTATGGTTCTACATATGAAACGCTGATGGTACCCCTTATGGTTCTACATATGAAACGCTGATGGTACCCCTTATGGTTTTACATATGAAACGCTGATGGTACTCCTTAAGGTTTTACATATGAAACGCTGATGGTACCCCTTACGGTTCTACATATGAAACGCTGATGGTACTCCTTATGGTTCTACATATGAAACGCTGATGGTACCCCTTACGGTTCTACATATGAAACGCTGATGGTACCCCTTATGGTTTTACATATGAAACGCTGATGGTACCCTTAAGGTTTTACATATGAAACGCTGATGGTACCCCTTATGGTTTTACATATGAAACGCTGATGGTACCCCTTATGGTTCTACATATGAAACGCTGATGGTACCCCTTATGGTTCTACATATGAAACGCTGATGGTACTCCTTATGGTTCTACATATGAAATGCTGATGGTCCCCCGTATGGTTTTACATATGAAACGCTAATGGTACTCCATACGGTTCTACATATGAAACGCTGATGGTACCCCTTATGGTTGTACATATGAAATGCTGATGGTACCCCTTTTGGTTTTACATATGAAACGCTGATGGTACCCCTTATGGTTCTACATATGAAACGCTGATGGTACCCTTATGGTCTACATATATGAAACGCTGATGGTACCCTTATGGTTCTACATATGAAACGCTGATGGTACCCTTACGGTTTTACATATGAAACGCTGATGGTACTCCTTACGGTTCTACATATGAAACGCTGCTGATGGTACCCCTTATGGTTCTACATATGAAACGCTGATGGTACCCCTTATGGTTCTACATATGAAACGCTGATGGTACCCCTTATGGTTCTACATATGAAACGCTGATGGTACCCCTTATGGTTCTACATATGAAACGCTGATGGTACCCCTTATGGTTCTACATATGAAACGCTGATGGTACCCCTTATGGTTCTACATATGAAACGCTGATGGTACTCCTTATGGTTCTACATATGAAACGCTGATGGTACTCCTTATGGTTCTACATATGAAACGCTGATGGTAACCCTTATGGTTCTACATATGAAAGCGCTGATGGTACCCTTATGGTTTCTACATATGAAACGCTGATGGTACCCCTTATGGTTTTACATATGAAACGCTGATGGTACCCCTTACGGTTCTACATATGAAACGCTGATGGTACCCCTTATGGTTCTACATATGAAACGCTGATGGTACCCCTTATGGTTCTACATATGAAACGCTGATGGTACCCCTTATGGTTTTACATATGAAACGCTGATGGTACCCCTTATGGTTTTACATATGAAACGCTGATGGTACCCCTTTTGGGTTCTACATATGAAACGCTGATGGTACCCCTTATGGTTCTACATATGAAACGCTGATGGTACCCCTTATGGTTCTACATATGAAAGCGCTGATGGTACCCTTATGGTTCTACATATGAAACGCTGATGGTACCCCCTTATGGTTCTACATACAAAACGCTGATGGTACCCTTATGGTTCTACATATGAAACGCTGATGGTACCCCTTATGGTTCTACATATGAAATGCTGTTGGTACCCTTTTGGTTTTATATGAAACGCTGATGGTACCCCTTATGGTTCTACATATGAAAAACGCTGATGGTACCCCTTATGGTTCTACATATGAAACGCTGATGGTACCCTTATGGTTCTACATATGAAATGCTGTTGGTACCCTTTAACATTCTACATATGAAACGCTGATGGTACTCCTTATGGTTCTACATATGAAACGCTGATGGTACCCTTTAACATTCTACATATGAAACGCTGATGGTACTCCTTATGGTTCTACATATGAAACGCTGATGTTACCCTTACGGTTCTACATATGAAACGCTGATGGTACCCCTTATGGTTTTACATATGAAACGCTGATGGTACTCCTTACGGTTCTACATATGAAACGCTGATGGTACTCCTTACGGTTCTACATATGAAACGCTGATGGTACTCCTTATGGTTCTACATATGAAACGCTGATGGTACCCTTATGGTTCTACATATGAAACGCTGATGGTACCCTCTTATGGTTCTACATATGAAACGCTGATGGTACCCCTTATGGTTCTACATATGAAACGCTGATGGTACTCCTTATGGTTCTACATATGAATCGCTGATGGTACTCCTTATGGTTCTACATATGAAACGCTGATGGTAACCCTTATGGTTCTACATATGAAACGCTGATGGTACCCCTTATGGTTGTACATATGAAACGCTGATGGTACCCCTTATGGTTCTACATATGAAACGCTGATGGTACCCTTATGGTTCTACATATGAAACGCTGATGGTACTCCTTATGGTTCTACATATGAAACGCTGATGGTACCCCTTATGGTTCTACATATGAAACGCGCTGATGGTACCCCTTATGGTTCTACATATGAAAGCGCTGATGGTACCCCTTATGGTTCTACATATGAAACGCTGATGGTACCCTTATGGTTCTACATATGAAACGCTGATGATGGTACCCTTATGGTTCTACATATGAAACGCTGATGGTACCCTTATGGTTCTACATATGAAACGCTGATGGTACCCTTTATGGTTCTACATATGAAACGCTGATGGTACCCTTATGGTTCTACATATGAAAAACGTGATGGTACCCCTTATGGTTCTACATATGAAACGCTGATGGTACCCCTTATGGTTCTACATATGAAACGCTGATGGTACCCCTTATGGTTCTACATATGAAACGCTGATGGTACCCCTTATGGTTCTACATATGAAACGCTGATGGTACCTTTATGGTTCTACATATGAAACGCTGATGGTACCCCTTATGGTTCTACATATGAAACGCTGATGGTACCCCTTATGGTTCTACATATGAAACGCTGATGGTACCTTATGGTTCTACATATGAAACGCTGATGGTACCCCTTATGGTTCTACATATGAAACGCTGATGGTACCCTTACGGTTCTACATATGAAACGCTGATGGTACCCCTTATGGTTTTACATATGAAACGCTGATGGTACCCCTTATGGTTCTACATATGAAACGCTGATGGTACTCCTTATGGTTCTACATATGAAACGCTGATGGTACTCCTTATGGTTCTACATATGAAACGCTGATGGTACTCCTTACGGTTCTACATATGAAACGCTGATGGTACCCTTATGGTTCTACATATGAAACGCTGATGGTACTTTTGGTTCTACATATGAAACGCTGATGGTACCCCTTATGGTTCTACATATGAAACGCTGATGGTACTCCTTATGGTTCTACATATGAAACGCTGATGGTACTCCTTATGGTTCTACATATGAAACGCTGATGGTACCCCTTATGGTTCTACATATGAAACGCTGATGGTACCCCTTATGGTTCTACATATGAAACGCTGATGGTACCCCTTATGGTTCTACATATGAAACGCTGATGGTACTCCTTATGGTTCTACATATGAAACGCTGATGGTACTCCTTATGGTTCTACATATGAAACGCTGATGGTACCCTTACGGTTCTACATATGAAACGCTGATGGTACCCCTTATGGTTCTACATATGAAACGCTGATGGTACCCTTTATGGTTCTACATATGAAACGCTGATGGTACCCCTTATGGTTTTACATATGAAACGCTGATGGTACCCCTTACGGTTCTACATATGAAACGCTGATGGTACTCCTTATGGTTCTACATATGAAACGCTGATGGTACCCTTTAACATTCTACATATGAAACGCTGATGGTACCCCTTATGGTTCTACATATGAAACGCTGATGGTACTCCTTACGGTTTACATATGAAACGCTGATGGTACCCCTTATGGTTTTACATATGAAACGCTGATGGTACTCCTTATGGTTCTACATATGAAACGCTGATGGTACCCCTTATGGTTGTACATATGAAATGCTGATGGTACCCCTTTTGGTTTTACATATGAAACGCTGATGGTACCCCTTACGGTTCTACATATGAAACGCTGATGGTACTCCTTATGGTTCTACATATGAAACGCTGATGGTACCCTTTAAGATTCTACATATGAAACGCTGATGGTACCCCTTTGGTTTTACATATGAAAGCGCTGATGGTACTCCTTAAGGTTTACATATGAAACGCTGATGGTACTCCTTACGGTTCTACATATGAAACGCTGATGGTACTCCTTATGGTTCTACATATGAAACGCTGATGGTACCCTTACGGTTCTACATATGAAACGCTGATGGTACCCCTTATGGTTTACATATGAAACGCTGATGGTACCCCTTATGGTTTTACATATGAAACGCTGATGGTACCCCTTATGGTTTTACATATGAAACGCTGATGGTACCCCTTATGGTTCTACATATGAAACGCTGATGGTACCCTTATGGTTCTACATATGAAACGCTGATGGTACTCCTTATGGTTCTACATATGAAACGCTGATGGTACCCCTTATGGTTTTACATATGAAACGCTGATGGTACTCCTTACGGTTCTACATATGAAACGCTGATGGTACTCCTTATGGTTCTACATATGAAATGCTGATGGTACCCCTTATGGTTTTACATATGAAACGCTGATGGTACCCCTTATGGTTCTACATATGAAACGCTGATGGTACCCCTTATGGTTCTACATATGAAACGCTGATGGTACCCCTTATGGTTCTACATATGAAACGCTGATGGTACCCCTTATGGTTCTACATATGAAACGCTGATGGTACTCCTTATGGTTCTACATATGAAACGCTGATGGTACCCCTTATGGTTCTACATATGAAACGCTGATGGTAACCCTTATGGTTCTACATATGAAACGCTGATGGTACCCTTATGGTTCTACATATGAAACGCTGATGGTACCCTTATGGTTCTACATATGAAACGCTGATGGTACCCTTATGGTTCTACATATGAAACGCTGATGGTACCCCTTATGGTTCTACATATGAAACGCTGATGGTACTACCCTTATGGTTCTACATATGAAACGCTGATGATGGTACTTCTTATGGTTCTACATATGAAACGCTGATGGTACTCCTTATGGTTCTACATATGAAACGCTGATGGTACCCTTATGGTTCTACATATGAAACGCTGATGGTACCCCCTTATGGTTTTACATATGAAATGATGGTACCCTTTAACATTCTACATATGAAACGCTGATGGTACCCCTTATGGTTCTACATATGAAACGCTGATGGTACTCCTTATGGTTCTACATATGAAACGCTGATGGTACTCCTTATGGTTCTACATATGAAACGCTGATGGTACTCCTTATGGTTCTACATATGAAACGCTGATGGTACCCCTTATGGTTCTACATATGAAACGCTGATGGTACCCCTTATGGTTCTACATATGAAACGCTGATGGTACCCTTATGGTTCTACATATGAAACGCTGATGGTACCCTTACGGTTCTACATATGAAACGCTGATGGTACCCCTTATGGTTCTACATATGAAACGCTGATGGTACCCCTTATGGTTCTACATATGAAACGCTGATGGTACCCCTTATGGTTCTACATATGAAACGCTGATGGTACCCCTTATGGTTCTACATATGAAACGCTGATGGTACTCCTTATGGTTCTACATATGAAACGCTGATGGTACCCTTATGGTTCTACATATGAAACGCTGATGGTACCCTTACGGTTCTACATATGAAACGCTGATGGTACTCCTTATGGTTCTACATATGAAACGCTGATGGTAGCCCTTACGGTTTTACATATGAAACGCTGATGGTACCCCTTATGGTTCTACATATGAAACGCTGATGGTACCCCTTATGGTTCTACATATGAAACGCTGATGGTACCTACCATGGTGGTTCTACATATGAAACGCTGATGGTACCCCTTATGGTTCTACATATGAAACGCTGATGGTACCCTTATGGTTCTACATATGAAACGCTGATGGTACCCCTTATGGTTCTACATATGAAACGCTGATGGTACCCTTTATGGTTCTACATATGAAACGCTGATGGTACCCCTTATGGTTCTACATATGAAACGCTGATGGTACTCCTTATGGTTCTACATATGAACGCTGATGGTACCCTTATGGTTCTACATATGAAACGCTGATGGTACTCCTTATGGTTCTACAAATGAAACGCTGATGATGATGGTACCCTTATGGTTCATACATATGAAATGCTGATGGTACCCTTTGGTTTTACATATGAAACGCTGATGGTACCCTTATGGTTCTACATATGAAACGCTGATGGTACCCTTTAACATTCTACATATGAAACGCTGATGGTACCCCTTATGGTTCTACATATGAAACGCTGATGGTACCCTTTAAGGTTCTACATATGAAACGCTGATGGTACCCCTTATGGTTCTACATATGAAACGCTGATGGTACCCTTTAAGATTCTACATATGAAACGCTGATGGTACTCCTTATGGTTCTACATATGAAACGCTGATGGTACCCTTATGGTTCTACATATGAAATGCTGATGGTACCCCTTTTGGTTTTACATATGAAACGCTGATGGTACTCCTTACGGTTCTACATATGAAACGCTGATGGTACTCCTTACGGTTCTACATATGAAACGCTGATGGTACCCCTTACGGTTCTACATATGAAACGCTGATGGTACTCCTTATGGTTCTACAAATGAAACGCTGATATTACCCTTACGGTTCTACATATGAAACGCTGATGGTACCCCTTAAGATTCTACATATGAAACGCTGATGGTACTCCTTATGGTTCTACATATGAAACGCTGATGGTACCCCTTATGGTTCTACATATGAAACGCTGATGGTACCCCTTATGGTTCTACATATGAAACGCTGATGGTACCCCTTATGGTTGTACATATGAAACGCTGATGGTACCCCTTATGGTTCTACATATGAAATGCTGATGGTACTCCTTATGGTTCTACATATGAAACGCTGATGGTACTCCTTATGGTTCTACATATGAAACGCTGATGGTACCCTTACGGTTCTACATATGAAACGATGATGCTACCCCTTATGGTTCTACATATGAAACGCTGATGGTACCCTTTAACATTCTACATATGAAACGCTGATGGTACTCCTTATGGTTCTACATATGAAACGCTGATGGTACCCTTACGGTTTTATACATATGGTTCTACATATGAAACGCTGATGGTACCCCTTAAGGTTTTACATATGAAACGCTGATGGTACCCTTTAACATTCTACATATGAAACGCTGATGGTACCCCTTATGGTTGTATATATGAAACGCTGATGGTACTCCTTATGGTTGTACATATGAAATGCTGATGGTCCCCCGTATGGTTTTACATATGAAACGCTGATGGTACTCCTTACGGTTCTACATATGAAACGCTGATGGTACCCCTTATGGTTGTACATATGAAATGCTGATGGTACCCCTTTTGGTTTTACATATGAAACGCTGATGGTACCCCTTACGGTTCTACATATGAAACGCTGATGGTACTCCTTATGGTTCTACATATGAAACGCTGATGGTACCCTTTAACATTCTACATATGAAACGCTGATGGTACCCCTTAAGGTTTTACATATGAAACGCTGATGGTACTCCTTAAGGTTTTACATATGAAACGCTGATGGTACTCCTTACGGTTCTACATATGAAACGCTGATGGTACTCCTTATGGTTCTACAAATGAAACGCTGATATTACCCTTACGGTTCTACATATGAAACGCTGATGGTACCCCTTATGGTTTTACATATGAAACGCTGATGGTACCCCTTAAGGTTTTACATATGAAACGCTGATGGTACCCCTTATGGTTTTACATATGAAACGCTGATGGTACCCTTATGGTTCTACATATGAAACGCTGATGGTAACCCTTATGGTTCTACATATGAAACGCTGATGGTACCCCTTATGGTTCTACATATGAAACGCTGATGGTACCCTTTAAGATTCTACATATGAAACGCTGATGGTACTCCTTATGGTTCTACATATGAAACGCTGATGGTACCCCTTATGGTTCTACATATGAAACGCTGATGGTACCCTTATGGTTCTACATATGAAACGCTGATGGTACCCCTTATGGTTCTACATATGAAACGCTGATGGTACCCTTTAACATTCTACATATACGCGCTGCTGATGGTACCCCTTATGGTTCTACATATGAAACGCTGATGGTACCCCTTATGGTTCTACATATGAAACGCTGATGGTACCCTTATGGTTCTACATATGAAACGCTGATGGTACCCTTTATGGTTCTACATATGAAACGCTGATGGTACCCTTATGGTTCTACATATGAAACGCTGATGGTACCCCTTATGGTTCTACATATGAAACGCTGATGGTACCCCTTATGGTTCTACATATGAAACGCTGATGGTACCCTTATGGTTCTACATATGAAACGCTGATGGTACCCTTATGGTTCTACATATGAAACGCTGATGGTACCCCTTATGGTTCTACATATGAAACGCTGATGGTACTCCTTATGGTTCTACATATGAAACGCTGATGGTACCCCTTATGGTTCTACATATGAAACGCTGATGGTACCCTTATGGTTCTACATATGAAACGCTGATGGTACCCCCTTATGGTTCTACATATGAAACGCTGATGGTACCTATGGTTCTACATATGAAACGCTGATGGTACTCCTTATACGGTTCTACATATGAAACGCTGATGGTACCCCCTTATGGTTCTACATATGAAAGCGCTGATGGTACCCTTATGGTTCTACATATGAAACGCTGATGGTACCCCTTATGGTTCTACATATGAAACGCTGATGGTACCCTTATGGTTCTACATATGAAACGCTGATGGTACCCCTTATGGTTCTACATATGAAACGCTGATGGTACTCCTTATGGTTCTACATATGAAACGCTGATGGTAACCCTTATGGTTCTACATATGAAACGCTGATGGTACCCCTTATGGTTCTACATATGAAACGCTGATGGTACCCCTTATGGTTCTACATATGAAACGCTGATGGTACCCCTTATGGTTCTACATATGAAACGCTGATGGTACTCCTTATGGTTCTACATATGAAACGCTGATGGTACTCCTTATGGTTCTACATATGAAACGCTGATGGTACCCTTACGGTTCTACATATGAAACGATGATGCTACCCCTTATGGTTCTACATATGAAACGCTGATGGTACCCTTATGGTTCTACATATGAAACGCTGATGGTACTCCTTATGGTTCTACAAATGAAACGCTGATATTACCCTTACGGTTCTACATATGAAACGCTGATGGTACCCCTTAAGGTTTTACATATGAAACGCTGATGGTACCCTTTAACATTCTACATATGAAACGCTGATGGTACCCCTTATGGTTGTACATATGAAACGCTGATGGTACTCCTTATGGTTGTACATATGAAATGCTGATGGTCCCCCGTATGGTTTTACATATGAAACGCTAATGGTACTCCATACGGTTCTACATATGAAACGCTGATGGTACCCCTTATGGTTGTACATATGAAATGCTGATGGTACCCCTTTTGGTTTTACATATGAAACGCTGATGGTACCCCTTACGGTTCTACATATGAAACGCTGATGGTACTCCTTATGGTTCTACATATGAAACGCTGATGGTACCCCTTATGGTTCTACATATGAAACGCTGATGGTACCCCTTGGTTTACATATGAAACGCTGATGGTACTCCTTATGGTTCTACATATGAAACGCTGATGGTACCCCTTATGGTTCTACATATGAAACGCTGATGGTACCCTTACGGTTCTACATATGAAACGCTGATGGTACTCCTTACGGTTCTACATATGAAACGCTGATGGTACTCCTTATGGTTCTACATATGAAACGCTGATGGTACTCCTTATGGTTCTACATATGAAACGCTGATGGTACCCTTACGGTTCTACATATGAAACGCTGATGGTACCCCTTATGGTTCTACATATGAAACGCTGATGGTACCCCTTATGGTTCTACATATGAAAGCTGATGCTGATGGTACCCCTTATGGTTTTACATATGAAACGCTGATGGTACTCCTTATGGTTCTACATATGAAACGCTGATGGTAACCCTTATGGTTCTACATATGAAACGCTGATGGTACCCCTTATGGTTCTACACATATGAAACGCTGATGGTACCCTTATGGTTTACATATGAAACGCTGATGGTACTCCCTTATGGTTCTACATATGAAACGCTGATGGTACCCCTTATGGTTCTACATATGAAACGCTGATGGTACCCCTTATGGTTTTACATATGAAACGCTGATGGTACCCCTTATGGTTCTACATATGAAACGCTGATGGTACCCCTTATGGTTCTACATATGAAACGCTGATGGTACCCCTTATGGTTCTACATATGAAACGCTGATGGTACCCTTATGGTTCTACATATGAAACGCTGATGGTACTCCTTATGGTTCTACATATGAAACGCTGATGGTACCCTTTGGTTCTACATGAAACGCTGATGGTACTCCTTATGGTTCTACATATGAAACGCTGATGGTACCCCTTATGGTTCTACATATGAAACGCTGATGGTACCCCTTATGGTTCTACATATGAAACGCTGATGGTACCCCTTATGGTTCTACATATGAAACGCTGATGGTACCCCTTATGGTTCTACATATGAAACGCTGATGGTACCCTTATGGTTCTACATATGAAACGCTGATGGTACCCCTTATGGTTCTACATATGAAACGCTGATGGTACCCTTATGGTGGTTCTACATATGAAACGCTGATGGTACCCCTTATGGTTCTACATATGAAACGCTGATGGTACCCTTATGGTTCTACATATGAAACGCTGATGGTACCCCTTATGGTTTCTACATATGAAAAACGCTGATGGTACCCTTATGGTTCTACATATGAAACGCTGATGGTACCCTTATGGTTCTACATATGAAACGCTGATGGTACCCTTACGGTTCTACATATGAAACGCTGATGGTACTCCTTATGGTTCTACATATGAAACGCTGATGGTACTCCTTATGGTTCTACATATGAAACGCTGATGGTACCCCTTATGGTTCTACATATGAAACGCTGATGGTACCTTATGGTTCTACATATGAAACGCTGATGGTACCCCTTATGGTTCTACATATGAAACGCTGATGGTACCCCTTATGGTTCTACATATGAAACGCTGATGGTTCTACATATGAAACGCTGATGGTACCCTTATGGTTCTACATATGAAACGCTGATGGTACCCTTATGGTTCTACATATGAAACGCTGATGGTACCCCTTATGGTTCTACATATGAAACGCTGATGGTACCCTTATGGTTTCTACATATGAAACGCTGATGGTACCCCTTACGGTTCTACATATGAAACGCTGATGGTACTCCTTATGGTTCTACATATGAAACGCTGATGGGTACCCTTATGGTTCTACATATGAAACGCTGATGGTACCCTTATGGTTCTACATATGAAACGCTGATGGTACCCCTTATGGTTCTACATATGAAACGCTGATGGTACCCTTATGGTTCTACATATGAAACGCTGATGGTAACCCTTATGGTTCTACATATGAAACGCTGATGGTACCCCTTATGGTTCTACATATGAAACGCTGATGGTGGTACCCTTACGGTTCTACATATGAAACGCTGATGGTACCCCTTATGGTTCTACATATGAAACGCTGATGGTACCCTTATGGTTCTACATATGAAACGCTGATGGTACTCCTTATGGTTCTACATATGAAACGCTGATGGTACTCCTTATGGTTCTACATATGAAACGCTGATGGTACCCCTTATGGTTTTACATATGAAACGCTGATGGTACCCTTTAACATTCTACATATGAAACGCTGATGGTACCCCTTATGGTTATATATATGAAACGCTGATGGTACTCCTTATGGTTCTACATATGAAATGCTGATGGTCCCCCGTATGGTTTTACATATGAAACGCTAATGGTACTCCATACGGTTCTACATATGAAACGCTGATGGTACCTTATGGTTCTACATATGAAACGCTGATGGTACCCCTTATGGTTTTACATATGAAACGCTGATGGTACCCCTTATGGTTCTACATATGAAACGCTGATGGTACCCCTTACGGTTCTACATATGAAACGCTGATGGTACCCTTATGGTTCTACATATGAAACGCTGATGGTACCCCTTATGGTTCTACATATGAAACGCTGATGGTACTCCTTATGGTTCTACATATGAAACGCTGATGGTACCCTTTTATGGTTCTACATATGAAACGCTGCTGATGGTACCCTTATGGTTTCTACATATGAAACGCTGATGGTACTCCTTATGGTTCTACATATGAAACGCTGATGGTACCCCTTATGGTTCTACATATGAAACGCTGATGGTACCCTTATGGTTCTACATATGAAAGCGCTGATGGTACCCTTATGGTTCTACATATGAAACGCTGATGGTACCCTTATGGTTCTACATATGAAACGCTGATGGTACCCCTTATGGTTCTACATATGAAACGCTGATGGTACCCCTTATGGTTCTACATATGAAACGCTGATGGTACCCTTTATGGTTCTACATATGAAACGCTGATGGTACCCTTACGGTTTTACATATGAAACGCTGATGGTACTCCTTATGGTTCTACATATGAAGCGCTGATGGTACCCCTTATGGTTTTACATATGAAACGCTGATGGTACTCCATGGTTCTACATATGAAACGCTGATGGTACCCCTTATGGTTCTACATATGAAACGCTGATGGTACCCCTTATGGTTTTACATATGAACGCGCTGATGGTACCCTTATGGTTCTACATATGAAACGCTGATGGTACTCCTTACGGTTCTACATATGAAACGCTGATGGTACCCCTTATGGTTCTACATATGAAACGCTGATGGTACCCTTTATGGTTCTACATATGAAACGCTGATGGTACTCCTTATGGTTCTACATATGAAACGCTGATGGTACCCTTTAACATTCTACATATGAAACGCTGATGGTACTCCTTATGGTTTCTACATATGAAACGCTGATGGTACCCCTTATGGTTCTACATATGAAACGCTGATGGTACCCCCTTATGGTTCTACATATGAAACGCTGATGGTACCCCTTATGGTTCTACATATGAAACGCTGATGGTACCTTATGGTTCTACATATGAAACGCGCTGATGGTACCCCTTATGGTTCTACATATGAAACGCGCTGATGGTACCCTTTATGGTTCTACATATGAAACGCTGATGGTACCTTACTTATGGTTCTACATATGAAACGCTGATGGTACCCCTTATGGTTCTACATATGAAACGCTGATGGTACCTTATGGTTCTACATATGAAACGCTGATGGTACCCCTTATGGTTCTACATATGAAACGCTGATGGTACCCCTTATGGTTCTACATATGAAACGCTGATGGTACCCTTATGGTTCTACATATGAAACGCTGATGGTACCCTTATGGTTCTACATATGAAACGCTGATGGTACCCCTTATGGTTCTACATATGAAACGCTGATGGTACCCCTTATGGTTCTACATATGAAACGCTGATGGTACTCCTTATGGTTCTACATATGAAACGCTGATGGTACTCCTCCTTATGGTTCTACATATGAAACGCTGATGGTACTCTTATGGTTCTACATATGAAACGCTGATGGTACCCCTTATGGTTCTACATATGAAACGCTGATGGTACCCTTATGGTTCTACATATGAAACGCTGATGGTACTCCTTATGGTTTCTACATATGAAACGCTGATGGTACCCCTTATGGTTCTACATATGAAACGCTGATGGTACCCTTATGGTTCTACATATGAAACGCTGATGGTACCCCTTATGGTTCTACATATGAAACGCTGATGGTACCCCTTATGGTTCTACATATGAAACGCTGATGGTACTCCTTATGGTTCTACATATGAAACGCTGATGGTACCCTTATGGTTCTACATGAAAACGCTGATGGTACTCCTTATGGTTCTACATATGAAACGCTGATGGTACCCCTTATGGTTCTACATATGAAACGCTGATGGTACTCCTTATGGTTCTACATATGAAACGCTGATGGTACCCTTACGGTTCTACATATGAAACGCTGATGGTACTCCTTATGGTTCTACATATGAAACGCTGATGGTACCCTTATGGTTTCTACATATGAAACGCTGATGGTACCCTTATGGTTCTACATATGAAACGCTGATGGTACCCTTATGGTTCTACATATGAAACGCTGATGGTACCCTTATGGTTCTATATATGAAACGCTGATGGTACCCCTTATGGTTCTACATATGAAACGCTGATGGTACCCCTTACGGTTCTACATATGAAACGCTGATGGTACCCTTATGGTTCTACATATGAAACGCGCTGATGGTACCCCTTATGGTTCTACATATGAAACGCTGATGGTACCCTTATGGTTTCTACATATGAAACGCTGATGGTACCCCTTATGGTTCTACATATGAAAGCGCTGATGGTACCCTTATGGTTCTACATATGAAACGCTGATGGTACTCCTTATGGTTCTACATATGAAACGCTGATGGTACCCTTACGGTTCTACATATGAAACGCTGATGGGTACCCCTTATGGTTTTACATATGAAACGCTGATGGTACCCTTTAATGGTTCTACATATGAAACGCTGATGGTACCCCTTATGGTTCTACATATGAAACGCTGATGGTACTCCTTATGGTTCTACATATGAAATGCTGATGGTACCCCTTATGGTTTTACATATGAAATGCTGCTGATGGTACCCTTATGGTTCTACATATGAAACGCTGATGGTACCCCTTATGGTTCTACATATGAAACGCTGATGGTACCCTTATGGTTCTACATATGAAACGCTGATGGTACCCTTATGGTTCTACATATGAAACGCTGATGGTACCCCTTATGGTTCTACATATGAAACGCTGATGGTACCCTTATGGTTCTACATATGAAACGCTGATGGTACCCCTTATGGTTCTACATATGAAACGCTGCTGATGGTACTCCTTATGGTTCTACATATGAAACGCTGATGGTACCCTTATGGTTCTACATATGAACGCTGCTGATGGTACCCCTTATGGTTTTACATATGAAACGCTGATGGTACCCTTACGGTTTTACATATGAAACGCTGATGGTACTCCTTACGGTTCTACATATGAAACGCTGATGGTACTCCTTATGGTTCTACAAATGAAACGCTGATATTACCCTTACGGTTCTACATATGAAACGCTGATGGTACCCCTTATGGTTTTACATATGAAACGCTGATGGTACCCCTTAAGGGTTTACATATGAAACGCTGATGGTACCCCTTATGGGTTCTACATATGAAACGCTGATGGTACCCTTTATGGTTCTACATATGAAACGCTGATGGTACCCCTTATGGTTCTACATATGAAACGCTGATGGTACCCCTTATGGTTGTACATATGAAATGCTGATGGTACCCCTTATGGTTTTACATATGAAACGCTGATGGTACTCCTTACGGTTCTACATATGAAACGCTGATGGTACCCCTTATGGTTCTACATATGAAATGCTGATGGTACCCCTTATGGTTCTACATATGAAACGCTGATGGTACCCTTACGGTTCTACATATGAAACGCTGATGGTACCCTTTATGGTTCTACATATGAAACGCTGATGGTACCCCTTATGGTTCTACATATGAAACGCTGATGGTACTCCTTATGGTTCTACATATGAAACGCTGATGGTACTCCTTATGGTTCTACATATGAAACGCTGATGGTACCCTTTAACATTCTACATATGAAATGCTGATGGTACTCTTTACGGTTCTACATATGAAACGCTGATGGTACCCCTTATGGTTTCTACATATGAAACGCTGATGGTACCCCTTATGGTTTTACATATGAAAGCGCTGATGGTACCCTTATGGTTCTACATATGAAACGCTGATGGTACTCCTTATGGTTCTACATATGAAACGCTGATGGTACCCCTTATGGTTCTACTACATATGAAACGCTGATGGTACCCTTATGGTTCTACATATGAAACGCTGATGGTACCCTTATGGTTCTACATATGAAACGCTGATGGTACCCTTATGGTTCTACATATGAAACGCTGATGGTACCCTTATGGTTCTACATATGAAACGCTGATGGTACCCCTTATGGTTCTACATATGAAACGCTGATGGTACCCTTATGGTTCTACATATGAAACGCTGATGGTACCCCTTATGGTTTTACATATGAAACGCTGATGGTACCCCTTATGGTTCTACATATGAAACGCTGATGGTACCCCTTATGGTTCTACATATGAAACGCTGATGGTACCCTTATGGTTCTACATATGAAACGCTGATGGTACCCCTTATGGTTCTACATATGAAACGCTGATGGTACCCTTATGGTTCTACATATGAAACGCTGATGGCTTATGGTTCTACATATGAAAGCACGCTGATGGTACCCTTATGGTTCTACATATGAAACGCTGATGGTACCCCTTATGGTTCTACATATGAAACGCTGATGGTACCCTTACGGTTCTACATATGAAACGCTGATGGTACTCCTTATGGTTCTACATATGAAACGCTGATGGTACCCTTACGGTTCTACATATGAAACGCTGATGGTACCCCTTATGGTTCTACATATGAAACGCTGATGGTACTCCTTATGGTTCTACATATGAAACGCTGATGGTACTCCTTATGGTTCTACATATGAAACGCTGATGGTACCCCTTATGGTTCTACATATGAAACGCTGATGGTACCCCTTATGGTTGTACATATGAAACGCTGATGGTACCCCTTATGGTTCTACATATGAAACGCTGATGGTACTCCTTATGGTTCTACATATGAAACGCTGATGGTACCCCTTACGGTTCTACATATGAAACGCTGATGGTACCCCTTATGGTTTTACATATGAAACGCTGATGGTACCCTTTAACATTCTACATATGAAACGCTGATGGTACCCCTTATGGTTCTACATATGAAACGCTGATGGTACCCTTATGGTTGTACATATGAAATGCTGATGGTCCCCGTATGGTTTTACATATGAAACGCTAATGGTACTCCATATGGTTCTACATATGAAACGCTGATGGTACCCCTTATGGTTGTACATATGAAATGCTGATGGTACCCCTTTTGGTTTTACATATGAAACGCTGATGGTACCCTTACGGTTCTACATATGAAACGCTGATGGTACTCCTTACGGTTCTACATATGAAACGCGCTGATGGTACCCTTGGTGGTTCTACATATGAAACGCTGATGGTACCTTATGGTTCTACATATGAAACGCTGATGGTACCCCTTATGGTTCTACATATGAAACGCTGATGGTACTCCTTATGGTTTTACATATGAAACGCTGATGGTGGTACTCCTTGGTTCTACATATGAAAGCGCTGATGGTACTCCTTATGGTTCTACATATGAAACGCTGATGGTACTCCTTATGGTTCTACAAATGAAACGCTGATATTACCCTTACGGTTCTACATATGAAACGCTGATGGTACCCCTTATGGTTTTACATATGAAACGCTGATGGTACCCCTTAAGGTTTTACATATGAAACGCTGATGGTACCCTTAAGGTTTTACATATGAAACGCTGATGGTACCCTTTTAACATTCTACATATGAAACGCTGATGGTACCCCTTATGGTTATATATATGAAACGCTGATGGTACCCTTATGGTTCTACATATGAAATGCTGATGGTCCCCCGTATGGTTTTACATATGAAACGCTAATGGTACTCCATACGGTTCTACATATGAAACGCTGATGGTACCCCTTATGGTTGTACATATGAAATGCTGATGGTACCCCTTATGGTTTTACATATGAAACGCTGATGGTACCCCTTATGGTTCTACATATGAAACGCTGATGGTACCCTTTAACATTCTACATATGAAACGCTGATGGTACCCTTATGGTTCTACATATGAAACGCTGATGGTACCCTTTAAGGTTCTACATATGAAACGCTGATGGTACTCCTTACGGTTCTACATATGAAACGCTGATGGTACCCTTTATGGTTCTACATATGAAACGCTGATGGTACCCTTATGGTTCTACATATGAAACGCTGATGGTACCCCTTATGGTTCTACATATGAAACGCTGATGGTACCCCTTATGGTTCTACATATGAAACGCTGATGGTACTCCTTATGGTTCTACATATGAAACGCTGATGGTACCCCTTATGGTTCTACATATGAAACGCTGATGGTACCCTTACGGTTCTACATATGAAACGCTGATGGTACTCCTTATGGTTCTACATATGAAACGCTGATGGTACTCCTTATGGTTCTACATATGAAACGCTGATGGTACTCCTTATGGTTCTACATATGAAACGCTGATGGTAACCCTTATGGTTCTACATAAACGCTGATGGTACCCTTATGGTTCTACATATGAAAACGCTGATGGTACTCCTTATGGTTCTACATATGAAACGCTGATGGTACCCCTTATGGTTCTACATATGAAACGCTGATGGTACCCCTTATGGTTCTACATATGAAACGCTGATGGTACTCCTTATGGTTCTACATATGAAACGCTGATGGTACCCTTATGGTTCTACATATGAAACGCTGATGGTACCCTTATGGTTCTACATATGAAACGCTGATGGTACTCCTTATGGTTCTACATATGAAACGCTGATGGTACCCTTATGGTTCTACATATGAAACGCTGATGGTACCCTTATGGTTCTACATATGAAACGCTGATGGTACCCTTTAAGGTTTTACATATGAAACGCTGATGGTACCCCTTATGGTTCTACATATGAAACGCTGATGGTACTCCTTATGGTTCTACATATGAAACGCTGATGGTACTCTTATGGTTCTACATATGAAACGCTGATGGTACCCCTTATGGTTCTACATATGAAACGCTGATGGTACCCCTTATGGTTCTACATATGAAACGCTGATGGTACCCTTTAACATTCTACATATGAAACGCTGATGGTACTCCTTATGGTTCTACATATGAAACGCTGATGGTACCCTTACGGTTCTACATATGAAACGCTGATGGTACCCCTTATGGTTTTACATATGAAACGCTGATGGTACCCTTTAACATTCTACATATGAAACGCTGATGGTACCCCTTATGGTTGTATATATGAAACGCTGATGGTACTCCTTATGGTTGTACATATGAAATGCTGATGGTCCCCCGTATGGTTTTACATATGAAACGCTAATGGTACTCCATACGGTTCTACATATGAAACGCTGATGGTACCCCTTATGGTTGTACATATGAAACGCTGATGGTACCCCTTATGGTTTTACATATGAAACGCTGATGGTACCCTTATGGTTCTACATATGAAACGCTGATGGTACTCCTTATGGTTCTACATATGAAACGCTGATGGTACCCCTTATGGTTCTACATATGAAACGCTGATGGTACCTTATGGTTCTACATATGAAACGCTGATGGTACCCCTTATGGTTCTACATATGAAACGCTGATGGTACCTTATGGTTCTACATATGAAACGCTGATGGTACCCTTATGGTTCTACATATGAAACGCTGATGGTACTCCTTATGGTTCTACATATGAAACGCTGATGGTACCCCTTATGGTTCTACATATGAAACGCTGATGGTACCCCTTATGGTTCTACATATGAAACGCTGATGGTACCCTTACGGTTCTACATATGAAACGCTGATGGTACCCCTTATGGTTCTACATATGAAACGCTGATGGTACCCCTTATGGTTCTACATATGAAACGCTGATGGTACCCTTTATGGTTCTACATATGAAAACGCTGATGGTACCCTTATGGTTCTACATATGAAACGCTGATGGTACCCCTTATGGTTCTACATATGAAACGCTGATGGTACCCCTTATGGTTCTACATATGAAATGCTGATGGTACCCCTTTTGGTTTTACATATGAAACGCTGATGGTACCCCTTATGGTTCTACATATGAAACGCTGATGGTACCCCTTATGGTTCTACATATGAAACGCTGATGGTACCCTTATGGTTTTACATATGAAACGCTGATGGTACCCTTATGGTTCTACATATGAAACGCTGATGGTACCCTTTATGGTTCTACATATGAAACGCTGATGGTACCCTTATGGTTCTACATATGAAACGCTGATGGTACCCCTTATGGTTCTACATATGAAACGCTGATGGTACTCCTTATGGTTCTACATATGAAACGCTGATGGTACCCTATGGTTCTACATATGAAACGCTGATGGTACCTTATGGTTCTACATATGAAACGCTGATGGTACCCCTTATGGTTCTACATATGAAACGCTGATGGTACCCCTTATGGTTCTACATATGAAACGCTGATGGTACCCTTATGGTTCTACATATGAAACGCTGATGGTACTCCTTATGGTTCTACATATGAAACGCTGATGGTACCCCTTATGGTTCTACATATGAAACGCTGATGGTACCCCTTATGGTTCTACATATGAAACGCTGATGGTACCCCTTATGGTTTCTACATATGAAACGCTGATGGTACCCTTATGGTTCTACATATGAAACGCTGATGGTACCCTTATGGTTCTACATATGAAACGCTGATGGTACCCCTTATGGTTCTACATATGAAAACGCTGATGGTACCCTTATGGTTCTACATATGAAACGCTGATGGTACCCCTTATGGTTCTACATATGAAACGCTGATGGTACCCCTTATGGTTCTACATATGAAACGCTGATGGTACCCCTTATGGTTCTACATATGAAACGCTGATGGTACCCCTTATGGTTTCTACATATGAAACGCTGATGGTACCCTTATGGTTCTACATATGAAACGCTGATGGTACCCCTTATGGTTCTACATATGAAACGCTGATGGTACCCTTATGGTTCTACATATGAAACGCTGATGGTACCCTTATGGTTCTACATATGAAACGCTGATGGTACCCTTTTATGGTTCTACATATGAAACGCTGATGGTACCCTTTATGGTTCTACATATGAAACGCTGATGGTACCTTATGGTTCTACATATGAAACGCTGATGGTACCCCTTATGGTTCTACATATGAAACGCTGATGGTACCCCTTATGGTTCTACATATGAAACGCTGATGGTACCCCTTATGGTTCTACATATGAAACGCTGATGGTACCCCTTATGGTTCTACATATGAAACGCTGATGGTACCCCTTATGGTTCTACATATGAAACGCTGATGGTACCCTTTGGTTTATGGTTCTACATATGAAACGCTGATGGTACCCCTTATGGTTTTACATATGAAACGCTGATGGTACCCCTTATGGTTCTACATATGAAACGCTGATGGTACCCCTTATGGTTCTACATATGAAACGCTGATGGTACCCCTTATGGTTCTACATATGAAACGCTGATGGTACCCCTTATGGTTCTACATATGAAACGCTGATGGTACTCCTTATGGTTCTACAAATGAAACGCTGATATTACCCTTACGGTTCTACATATGAAACGCTGATGGTCCCCCGTATGGTTTTACATATGAAACGCTGATGGTACTCCTTATGGTTCTACATATGAAACGCTGATGGTACTCTCTTATGGTTCTACATATGAAACGCTGATGGTACCCTTATGGTTCTACATATGAAACGCTGATGGTACCCTTATGGTTCTACATATGAAACGCTGATGGTACCCTTATGGTTCTACATATGAAACGCTGATGGTACTCCTTATGGTTCTACATATGAAACGCTGATGGTACCCCTTATGGTTCTACATATGAAACGCTGATGGTACCCTTATGGTTCTACATATGAAACGCTGATGGTACCCTTATGGTTCTACATATGAAACGCTGATGGTACCCCTTATGGTTCTACATATGAAACGCTGATGGTACCCTTATGGTTCTACATATGAAACGCTGATGGTACCCCCTTATGGTTCTACATATGAAACGCTGATGGTACTTCTTATGGTTCTACATATGAAACGCTGATGGTACCCCTTATGGTTCTACATATGAAACGCTGATGGTACCCCTTATGGTTCTACATATGAAACGCTGATGGTACCCTTATGGTTCTACATATGAAACGCTGATGGTACCCCTTATGGTTCTACATATGAAACGCTGATGGTACTCCTTATGGTTCTACATATGAAACGCTGATGGTACCCCTTATGGTTCTACATATGAAACGCTGATGGTACCCCTTATGGTTCTACATATGAAACGCTGATGGTACCCCTTATGGTTTTACATATGAAACGCTGATGGTACCTCTTATGGTTCTACATATGAAACGCTGATGGTACCCTTTCTTATGGTTTTACATATGAAACGCTGATGGTACCCTTATGGTTCTACATATGAAACGCTGATGGTACCCCTTATGGTTCTACATATGAAACGCTGATGGTACCCTTACGGTTCTACATATGAAACGCTGATGGTACCCCTTATGGTTCTACATATGAAACGCTGATGGTACCCCTTATGGTTTTACATATGAAACGCTGATGGTACCCTTACGGTTCTACATATGAAACGCTGATGGTACTCCTTATGGTTCTACATATGAAACGCTGATGGTACCCCTTATGGTTCTACATATGAAACGCTGATGGTACCCCTTATGGTTTTACATATGAAACGCTGATGGTACCCCCTTATGGTTCTACATACAAAACGCTGATGGTACCCCTTATGGTTCTACATATGAAACGCTGATGGTACCCTTATGGTTTACATATGAAACGCTGATGGTACCCTTATGGTTTTACATATGAAACGCTGATGGTACCCTTATGGTTTTACATATGAAACGCTGATGGTACCCTTACGGTTTTACATATGAAACGCTGATGGTACCCCTTATGGTTCTACATATGAAACGCTGATGGTACCCCTTATGGTTTTACATATGAAACGCTGATGGTACTCCTTATGGTTCTACATATGAAACGCTGATGGTACCCCTTATGGTTCTACATATGAAACGCTGATGGTACCCCTTATGGTTTTACATATGAAACGCTGATGGTACCCCTTATGGTTTTACATATGAAACGCTGATGGTACCCCTTATGGTTTTACATATGAAACGCTGATGGTACCCTTACGGTTTTACATATGAAACGCTGATGGTACCCCTTATGGTTTTACATATGAAACGCTGATGGTACCCCTTATGGTTCTACATATGAAACGCTGATGGTACTCCTTATGGTTTTTACATATGAAACGCTGATGGTACCCCTTATGGTTTTACATATGAAACGCTGATGGTACCCTTATGGTTCTACATATGAAACGCTGATGGTACCCCTTATGGTTTTACATATGAAACGCTGATGGTACCCTTATGGTTTTACATATGAAACGCTGATGGTACTTTCTTATGGTTCTACATATGAAACGCTGATGGTACCCTTATGGTTTTACATATGAAACGCTGATGGTACCCCCCTTATGGTTCTACATATGAAACGCTGATGGTACTTCTTATGGTTTTACATATGAAACGCTGATATTACCCTTACGGTTCTACATATGAAACGCTGATGGTACCCCTTATGGTTTTACATATGAAACGCTGATGGTACCCCTTAAGGTTTTACATATGAAAACGCTGATGGTACCCTTATGGTTTTACATATGAAACGCTGATGGTACCCCTTATGGTTTTACATATGAAACGCTGATGGTACCCCTTATGGTTTTACATATGAAACGCTGATGGTACCCCTTATGGTTTTACATATGAAACGCTGATGGTACCCTTATGGTTTTACATATATGAAACGCTGATGGTACCCCTTATGGTTTTACATATGAAACGCTGATGGTACCCTTATGGTTTTACATATGAAACGCTGATGGTACCCCTTATGGTTTTACATATGAAACGCTGATGGTACCCCTTATGGTTTTACATATGAAACGCTGATGGTACCCCTTATGGTTTTACATATGAAACGCTGATGGTACCCCTTATGGTTTTACATATGAAACGCTGATGGTACTCTATACTGTTCTACATATGAAACGCTGATGGTACCCCTTATGGTTTTACATATGAAACGCTGATGGTACCCCTTATGGTTTTACATATGAAACGCTGATGGTACCCCTTATGGTTTTACATATGAAACATTGATGGTAATCTTTAAGATTCTACATATGAAACGCTGATGGTACCCTTATGGTTTTACATATGAAACGCTGATGGTACCCTTATGGTTTTACATATGAAACGCTGATGGTACCCTTATGGTTTTACATATGAAACGCTGATGGTACCCCTTATGGTTTTACATATGAAACGCTGATGGTACCCTTATGGTTTTACATATGAAACGCTGATGGTACCCCTTATGGTTTTACATATGAAACGCTGATGGTACCCCTTATGGTTTTACATATGAAACGCTGATGGTACCCCTTATGGTTTTACATATGAAACGCTGATGGTACCCCTTATGGTTTTACATATGAAACGCTGATGGTACCCCTTATGTTTTTTTACATATGAAACGCTGATGGTACCCTTATGGTTTTACATATGAAACGCTGATGGTACCCCTTATGGTTTTACACATATGAAACGCTGATGGTACCCCTTATGGTTTTACATATGAAACGCTGATGGTACCCTTATGGTTTTACATATGAAACGCTGATGGTACCCCTTATGGTTTTACATATGAAACGCTGATGGTACTTCTTAAGGTTTTACATATGAAACGCTGATGGTACCCCTTATGGTTTTACATATGAAACGCTGCTGATGGTACCCCTTATGGTTTTACATATGAAACGCTGATGGTACCCCTTATGGTTTTACATATGAAACGCTGATGGTACCCCTTATGGTTTTACATATGAAACGCTGATGGTACCCCTTATGGTTTTACATATGAAACGCTGATGGTACCCCTTATGGTTTTACATATGAAACGCTGATGGTACCCCTTATGGTTTTACATATGAAACGCTGATGGTACCCCTTATGGTTTTACATATGAAACGCTGATGGTACCCCTTATGGTTTTACATATGAAACGCTGATGGTACCTCTTATGGTTTTACATATGAAACGCTGATGGTACCCTTATGGTTTTACATATGAAACGCTGATGGTACCCTTATGGTTTTACATATGAAACGCTGATGGTACCCCTTATGGTTTTACATATGAAACGCTGATGGTACCCTTATGGTTTTACATATGAAACGCTGATGGTACCCTTATGGTTTTACATATGAAACGCTGATGTACCCCCTTATGGTTTTACATATGAAACGCTGATGGTACCCTTATGGTTTTACAAATGAAACGCTGATGGTACCCCCTTATGGTTTTACATATGAAACGCTGATGGTACCCTTATGGTTTTACATATGAAACGCTGATGGTACCCTTATGGTTTTACATATGAAACGCTGATGGTACCCCTTATGGTTTTACATATGAAACGCTGATGGTACCCCTTATGGTTTTTACAAATGAAACGCTGATGTACCCTTCTTATGGTTTTACAAATGAAACGCTGATGGTACCCTTATGGTTTTACATATGAAACGCTGATGGTACCCTTATGGTTTTACATATGAAACGCTGATGGTACCCCTTATGGTTTTACATATGAAACGCTGATGGTACCCCTTATGGTTTTACAATATGAAACGCTGATGGTACCCCTTATGGTTTTACATATGAAACGCTGATGGTACCCTTATGGTTTTACATATGAAACGCTGATGGTACCCTTATGGTTTTACATATGAAACGCTGATGGTACCCTTATGGTTTTACATATGAAACGCTGATGGTACTTTCTTATGGTTTTACATATGAAACGCTGATGGTACCCTTATGGTTTTACATATGAAACGCTGATGGTACCCTTATGGTTTTACATATGAAACGCTGATGGTACCCTTATGGTTTTACATATGAAACGCTGATGGTACCCCTTATGGTTTTACATATGAAACGCTGATGGTACCCCTTATGGTTTTACATAAATGAAACGCTGATGGTACCCTTATGGTTTTACATATGAAACGCTGATGGTACCCCTTATGGTTTTACAAATGAAACGCTGATGGTACCCTTATGGTTTTACAAATGAAACGCTGATGGTACCCCTTATGGTTTTACATATGAAACGCTGATGGTACTTCTTATGGTTTTACATATGAAACGCTGATGGTACCCCCTTATGGTTTTACATATGAAACGCTGATGGTACCCCTTATGGTTTTACATATGAAACGCTGATGGTACCCTTATGGTTTTACAAATGAAACGCTGATGGTACCCCTATGGTTTTTACATATGAAACGCTGATGGTACCCCTTATGGTTTTACATATGAAACGCTGATGGTACCCTTATGGTTTTACAAATGAAACGCTGATGGTACCCTTATGGTTTTACATATGAAACGCTGATGGTACCCCTTATGGTTTTACATATGAAACGCTGATGGTACCCCTTATGGTTTTACATATGAAACGCTGCTGATGGTACCCCTTATGGTTTTACAAATGAAACGCTGATGGTACCCTTATGGTTTTACATATGAAACGCTGATGGTACCCCTTATGGTTTTACAAATGAAACGCTGATGGTACCCCTTATGGTTTTACAAATGAAACGCTGATGGTACCCTTATGGTTTTACATATGAAACGCTGATGGTACCCCTTATGGTTTTACATATGAAACGCTGATGGTACCCTTATGGTTTTACATATGAAAACGCTGATGGTACCCCTTATGGTTTTACATATGAAACGCTGATGGTACCCCTTATGGTTTTACATATGAAAACGCTGATGGTACCCTTATGGTTTTACAAATGAAACGCTGATGGTACCCCTTATGGTTTTACATATGAAACGCTGATGGTACCCCTTATGGTTTTACATATGAAACGCTGATGGTACCCCTTATGGTTTTACAAATGAAACGCTGATGGTACCCCTTATGGTTTTACATATATGAAACGCTGATGGTACCCCTTATGATTTTACATATGAAACGCTGATGGTACCCCTTATGGTTTACAAATGAAACGCTGATGGTACCCCTTATGGTTTTACATACGAAACGCTGATGGTACCCCTTATGGTTTTACAAATGAAACGCTGATGGTACCCCTTATGGTTTTACATATGAAACGCTGATGGTACCCCTTATGGTTTTACAAATGAAACGCTGATGGTACCCCTTATGGTTTTACAAATGAAACGCTGATGGTACCCTTATGGTTTTTTACAAATGAAACGCTGATGGTACCCCTTATGGTTTTACAAATGAAACGCTGATGGTACCCTTATGGTTTTACAAATGAAACGCTGATGGTACCCCTTATGGTTTTACATATGAAACGCTGATGGTACCCCTTATGGTTTTACATATGAAACGCTGATGGTACCCCTTATGGTTTTACAAATGAAACGCTGATGGTACCCCTTATGGTTTTACATATGAAACGCTGATGGTACCCCTTATGGTTTTACATATGAAACGCTGATGGTACCCTTATGGTTTTACAAATGAAACGCTGATGGTATTTCTTATGGTTTTACAAATGAAACGCTGATGGTACCCCTTATGGTTTTACAAATGAAACGCTGATGATGGTACCCCTTATGGTTTTACAAATGAAACGCTGATGGTACCCCTTATGGTTTTACATATGAAACGCTGATGGTACCCTTATGGTTTTACAAATGAAACGCTGATGGTACCCTTATGGTTTTACATATGAAACGCTGATGGTACCCCTTATGGTTTTACAATGAAACGCTGATGGTACCCCTTATGGTTTTACAAATGAAACGCTGATGGTACCCTTATGGTTTTACAAATGAAACGCTGATGGTACCCCTTATGGTTTTACATATGAAACGCTGATGGTACCCCTTATGGTTTTACAATGAAACGCTGATGGTACCCCTTATGGTTTTACATATGAAACGCTGATGGTACCCCTTATGGTTTTACAAATGAAACGCTGATGGTACCCTTATGGTTTTACAAATGAAACGCTGATGGTACCCCTTATGGTTTTACATATGAAACGCTGATGGTACCCCTTATGGTTTTACAAATGAAACGCTGATGGTACCCTTATGGTTTTACAAATGAAACGCTGATGGTACCCTTATGGTTTTACAAATGAAACGCTGATGGTACCCCTTATGGTTTTACAAATGAAACGCTGATGGTACCCCTTATGGTTTTACAAATGAAACGCTGATGGTAGCCCTTATGGTTTTACATATGAAACGCTGATGGTACCCCTTATGGTTTTACATACGAAACGCTGATGGTACCCCTTATGGTTTTACAAATGAAACGCTGATGGTACCCCTTATGGTTTTACATATGAAACGCTGATGGTACCCCTTATGGTTTTACATATGAAACGCTGATGGTACCCCTTATGATTTTACATATGAAACGCTGATGGTACCCTTATGGTTTTACAAATGAAACGCTGATGGTACCCCTTATGGTTTTACATATGAAACGCTGATGGTACCCCTTATGGTTTTGGTTTTACAAATGAAACGCTGATGGTACCCTTATGGTTTTACATATGAAACGCTGATGGTACCCTTATGGTTTTACATGAAAAAACGCTGATGGTACCCCTTATGGTTTTACATATGAAACGCTGATGGTACCCCTTATGGTTTTACAAATGAAACGCTGATGGTACCCCCTTATGGTTTTACATACAAAACGCTGATGGTACTCTATACGGTTTTACAAATGAAACGCTGATGGTACCCCTTATGGTTTTACAAATGAAACGCTGATGGTACCCCTTATGGTTTTACAAATGAAACGCTGATGGTACCCCTTATGGTTTTACAAATGAAACGCTGATGGTATCCCTTATGGTTTTACAAATGAAACGCTGATGGTACCCCTTATGGTTTTACAAATGAAACGCTGATGGTACCCCTTATGGTTTTACATACGAAACGCTGATGGTACCCTTATGGTTTTACACAAATGAAACGCTGATGGTACCCCTTATGGTTTTACAAATGAAACGCTGATGGTACCCCTTATGGTTTTACAAATGAAACGCTGATGGTACCCTTATGGTTTTACAAATGAAACGCTGATGGTACCCTTATGGTTTTACAAATGAAACGCTGATGGTACCCCTTATGGTTTTACAAATGAAACGCTGATGGTACCCCTTATGGTTTTACAAATGAACGCTGATGGTACCCTTATGGTTTTACAAATGAAACGCTGATGGTACCCCTTATGGTTTTACAAATGAAACGCTGATGGTACCCCTTATGGTTTTACAAATGAAACGCTGATGGTACCCTTATGGTTTTACAAATGAAACGCTGATGGTACCCCTTATGGTTTTACATATGAAACGCTGATGGTACCCCTTATGGTTTTACATATGAAACGCTGATGGTACCCCTTATGGTTTTACAAATGAAACGCTGATGGTACCCCTTATGGTTTTACATATGTTTTACAAAAACGCTGATGGTACCCTTATGGTTTTACAAATGAAACGCTGATGGTACCCTTATGGTTTTTACAAATGAAACGCTGATGGTATTTTCTTATGGTTTTTGGTTTACAATGACGCGCTGATGGTACCCCTTATGGTTTTACAAATGAAACGCTGATGGTACCCTTATGGTACCCCTTATATGAAACAATGAAACGCTGATGGTACCCCTTATGGTTTTACATGAAACGCTGATGGTACCTTACGAAACGCTGATGGTACCCCTTATGGTTTTTACAATGAAACGCTGATGGTACCCCTTATGGTTTTACAAATGAAACGCTGATGGTACCCTTATGGTTTTACAAATGAAACGCTGATGGTACCCTTATGGTTTTACAAATGAAACGCTGATGGTACCCTTATGGTTTTACAAATGAAACGCTGATGGTACCCCTTATGGTTTTACATATGAAAACGCTGATGGTACCCCCCTATATGGTTTTACATAAATGAACGCTGATGGTACCCTTATGGTTTTACAAATGAAACGCTGATGGTACCCCTTATGGTTTTACAAATGAAACGCTGATGGTACCCCTTATGGTTTTACAAATGAAACGCTGATGGTACCCTTATGGTTTTACAAATGAAACGCTGATGGTACCCCTTATGGTTTTACAAATGAAACGCTGATGGTACCCCTTATGGTTTTACAAATGAAACGCTGATGGTACCCTTATGGTTTTACAAATGAAACGCTGATGGTACCCCTTATGGTTTTACAAATGAAACGCTGATGGTACCCTTATGGTTTTACAAATGAAACGCTGATGGTACCCCTTATGGTTTTACAAATGAAACGCTGATGGTACCCTTATGGTTTTACAAATGAAACGCTGATGGTAATTTCTTATGGTTTTACAAATGAAACGCTGATGGTACCCTTATGGTTTTACATACGAAACGCTGATGGTACCCCTTATGGTTTTACAAATGAAACGCTGATGGTACCCCTTATGGTTTTACATATGAAACGCTGATGGTACCCCTTATGGTTTTACATATGAAACGCTGATGGTACCCCTTATGGTTTTACAAATGAAACGCTGATGGTACCCCTTATGGTTTTACATATGAAACGCTGATGGTACCCCTTATGGTTTTACAAATGAAACGCGCTGATGGTACCCCTTATGGTTTTACAAATGAAACGCTGATGGTACCCCTTATGGTTTTACATATGAAACGCTGATGGTACCCCTTATGGTTTTACAAATGAAACGCTGATGGTACCCCTTATGGTTTTACAAATGAAACGCTGATGGTACCCCTTATGGTTTTACAAATGAAACGCTGATGGTACCCCTTATGGTTTTACAAATGAAACGCTGATGGTACCCTTATGGTTTTACAAATGAAACGCTGATGGTACCCCTTATGGTTTTACATATGAAACGCTGATGGTACCCTTATGGTTTTACAAATGAACGCGCTGATGGTACCCCTTATGGTTTTACAATGAAACGCTGATGGTACCCCTTATGGTTTTACAAATGAACGCTGATGGTACCCCTTATGGTTTTACAAATGAAACGCTGATGGTACCCCCTTATGGTTTTACAAATGAAACGCTGATGGTACCCTTATGGTTTTACACAATGAAACGCTGATGGTACCCCTTATGGTTTTACAAATGAAACGCTGATGGTACCCCTTATGGTTTTACAAATGAAACGCTGATGGTATCCCTTATGGTTTTACAAATGAAACGCTGATGGTACCCCTTATGGTTTTACAAATGAAACGCTGATGGTACCCCTTATGGTTTTACATATGAAACGCTGATGGTACCCCTTATGGTTTTACAAATGAAACGCTGATGGTACCCTTATGGTTTTACAATGAAACGCTGATGGTACCCTTATGGTTTTACAAATGAAACGCTGATGGTACCCCTTATGGTTTTACATATGAAACGCTGATGGTACTTCCTTATGGTTTTACAAATGAAACGCTGATGGTATCCCTTATGGTTTTACAAATGAAACGCTGATGGTACCCCTTATGGTTTTACATACAAAACGCTGATGGTACCCCTTATGGTTTTACAAATGAAACGCTGATGGTACCCCTTATGGTTTTACAAATGAAACGCTGATGGTGGTACCCTTATGGTTTTACAAATGAAACGCTGATGGTACCCCTTATGGTTTTACAAATGAAACGCTGATGGTACCCTTATGGTTTTACAAATGAAACGCTGATGGTACCCTTATGGTTTTACAAATGAAACGCTGATGGTACCCCTTATGGTTTTACAAATGAAACGCTGATGGTACCCCTTATGGTTTTACAATATGAAACGCTGATGGTACCCCTTATGGTTTTACATATGAAAAACGCTGATGGTACCCCTTATGGTTTTACAAATGAAACGCTGATGGTACCCCTTATGGTTTTACAAATGAAACGCTGATGGTATTTCCTTATGGTTTTACATATGAAACGCTGATGGTACCCCTTATGGTTTTACATATGAAACGCTGATGGTACCCCTTATGGTTTTACATATGAAACGCTGATGGTACCCCTTATGGTTTTACAAATGAAACGCTGATGGTACCCCCTTATGGTTTTACAAACGAAACGCTGATGGTACCCCTTATGGTTTTACAAATGAAACGCTGATGGTACCCCTTATGGTTTTACAAATGAAACGCTGATGGTACCCCTTATGGTTTTACAAATGAAACGCTGATGGTACCCCTTATGGTTTTACAAATGAAACGCTGATGGTACCCCCTTATGGTTTTACAAATGAAACGCTGATGGTACCCTTATGGTTTTACAAATGAAACGCTGATGGTACCCTTATGGTTTTACAAATGAACGCTGATGGTACCCCTTATGGTTTTACATATGAAACGCTGATGGTACCCCTTATGGTTTTACAAATGAAACGCTGATGGTACCCCTTATGGTTTTACAAATGATGAAACGCTGATGGTACCCTTATGGTTTTACAAATGAAACGCTGATGGTACCCTTATGGTTTTACAAATGAAACGCTGATGGTACCCCTTATGGTTTTACAAATGAAACGCTGATGGTACCCCTTATGGTTTTACAAATGAAACGCTGATGGTACCCCTTATGGTTTTACAAATGAAACGCTGATGGTACCCCTTATGGTTTTACATACATGAAACGCTGATGGTACCTTCTTATGGTTTTACAATGAAACGCTGATGGTACCCCTTATGGTTTTACAAATGAACGCTGATGGTACCCCTTATGGTTTTACATATGAAACGCTGATGGTACCCCTTATGGTTTTACAAATGAAACGCTGATGGTACCCTTATGGTTTTACAAATGAAACGCTGATGGTACCCCCTTATGGTTTTACAAATGAAACGCTGATGGTACCCTTATGGTTTTACATACAAATGAAACGCTGATGGTACCCCTTATGGTTTTTACAAATGAAAACGCTGATGGTAATTTCTTATGGTTTTACAAATGAAAACGCTGATGGTACCCCTTATGGTTTTACAAATGAAACGCTGATGGTACCCCTTATGGTTTTACAATGAAACGCTGATGGTACCCCTTATGGTTTTACAAATGAAACGCTGATGGTACCCTTATGGTTTTACAAATGAAACGCTGATGGTACCCTTATGGTTTTACAAATGAAACGCTGATGGTACCCCTTATGGTTTTACAAATGAAACGCTGATGGTACCCTTATGGTTTTACAAATGAAACGCTGATGGTACCCCTTATGGTTTTACAAATGAAACGCTGATGGTACCCCTTATGGTTTTACAAATGAAACGCTGATGGTACCCCTTATGGTTTTACAAATGAAACGCTGATGGTACCCTTATGGTTTTACAAATGAAACGCTGATGGTACCCCTTATGGTTTTACAAATGAAACGCTGATGGTACCCCTTATGGTTTTTTACAAATGACACGCTGATGGTACCCTTATGTTTTTACAAATGAAACGCTGATGGTACCCCTTATGGTTTTACAAATGAAACGCTGATGGTACCCCTTATGGTTTTACAAATGAAACGCTGATGGTACCCCTTATGGTTTTACAAATGAAACGCTGATGGTACCCCTTATGGTTTTACAAATGAAACGCTGATGGTACCCCTTATGGTTTTACAAATGAAACGCTGATGGTACCCCTTATGGTTTTACAAATGAAACGCTGATGGTACCCCTTATGGTTTTACAAATGAAACGCTGATGGTACCCCTTATGGTTTTACAAATGAAACGCTGATGGTACCCCTTATGGTTTTACAAATGAAACGCTGATGGTACCCCTTATGGTTTTACAAATGAAACGCTGATGGTACCCCTTATGGTTTTACATACGAAACGCTGATGGTACCCCTTATGGTTTTACAAATGAAACGCTGATGGTACCCTTATGGTTTTACAAATGAAACGCTGATGGTACCCCTTATGGTTTTACATACGAAACGCTGATGGTACCCCTTATGGTTTTACAAATGAAACGCTGATGGTACCCCTTATGGTTTTACAAATGAAACGCTGATGGTACCCCCTTATGTTTTACATAATGAAACGCTGATGGTACCCTTATGGTTTTACAAATGAAACGCTGATGGTACCCTTATGGTTTTACATATGAAACGCTGATGGTACCCCTTATGGTTTTACAAATGAAACGCTGATGGTACCCCTTATGGTTTTACAAATGAAACGCTGATGGTACCCTTATGGTTTTACATACGAAACGCTGATGGTACCCCTTATGGTTTTACAAATGAAACGCTGATGGTACCCCTTATGGTTTTACAAATGAAACGCTGATGGTACCCCTTATGGTTTTACATACGAAACGCTGATGGTACCCCTTATGGTTTTACAAATGAAACGCTGATGGTATCCCTTATGGTTTTACAAATGAAAACGCTGATGGTACCCCTTATGGTTTTACAAAAAACGCTGATGGTACCCCTTATGGTTTTACAAATGAAACGCTGATGGTACCCCTTATGGTTTTACAAATGAAACGCTGATGGTACCCTTATGGTTTTACAAATGAAACGCTGATGGTACCCTTATGGTTTTACAAATGAAACGCTGATGGTACCCCTTATGGTTTTACAAATGAAACGCTGATGGTACCCCTTATGGTTTTACAAATGAAACGCTGATGGTACCCCTTATGGTTTTACAAATGAAACGCTGATGGTACCCCTTATGGTTTTACATATGAAACGCTGATGGTACCCCTTATGGTTTTACAAATGAAACGCTGATGGTACCCTTATGGTTTTACAAATGAAACGCTGATGGTACCCCTTATGGTTTTACAAATGAAACGCTGATGGTACCTTATGGTTTTACAAAAAAACGCTGATGGTACCCCTTATGGTTTTACAAATGAAACGCTGATGGTACCCCTTATGGTTTTACAAATGAAACGCTGATGGTACCCCTTATGGTTTTACATATGAAACGCTGATGGTACCCTTATGGTTTTACAAATGAAACGCTGATGGTACCCTTATGGTTTTACAAATGAAACGCTGATGGTACCCCTTATGGTTTTACAAATGAAACGCTGATGGTACCCCTTATGGTTTTACAAATGAAACGCTGATGGTACCCCTTATGGTTTTACAATGAAACGCTGATGGTACCCCTTATGGTTTTACAAATGAAACGCTGATGGTACCCTTATGGTTTTACAAATGAAACGCTGATGGTACCCTTATGGTTTTACATATGAAACGCTGATGGTACCCTTATGGTTTTACAAATGAAACGCTGATGGTACCCCTTATGGTTTTACAAATGAAACGCTGATGGTACCCTTATGGTTTTACAAATGAAACGCTGATGGTACCCTTATGGTTTTACAAATGAACGCTGATGGTACCCTTATGGTTTTACATATGAAACGCTGATGGTGGTTTCTTATGGTTTTACAAATGAAACGCTGATGGATGGTACCCCTTATGGTTTTACAAATGAAACGCTGATGGTACCCCTTATGGTTTTACAAATGAAACGCTGATGGTACCCCTTATGGTTTTACATACGAAACGCTGATGGTACCCCTTATGGTTTTACAAATGAAACGCTGATGGTACCCCTTATGGTTTTACATATGAAACGCTGATGGTATCCCTTATGGTTTTACAAATGAAACGCTGATGGTATCCCTTATGGTTTTACAAATGAAACGCTGATGGTACCCCTTATGGTTTTACAAATGAAACGCTGATGGTACCCTTATGGTTTTACAAATGAAACGCTGATGGTACCCCTTATGGTTTTACAAATGAAACGCTGATGGTACCCCTTATGGTTTTACAAATGAAACGCTGATGGTACCCCTTATGGTTTTACAAATGAAACGCTGATGGTACCCTTATGGTTTTACAAATGAACGCTGATGGTACCCTTATGGTTTTTTACAATGAAACGCTGATGGTACCTTATGTTTTTTACAAATGAAACGCTGATGGTACCCCTTATGGTTTTTTTACAAATGAAACGCTGATGGTACCCCTTATGGTTTTACAAATGAAACGCTGATGGTACCCCTTATGGTTTTACAAATGAAACGCTGATGGTACCCCTTATGGTTTTACAAATGAAACGCTGATGGTACCCCTTATGGTTTTACAAATGAAACGCTGATGGTACCCTTATGGTTTTTACAAATGAAACGCTGATGGTACCCTTATGGTTTTACAAATGAAACGCTGATGGTACCCCTTATGGTTTTACAAATGAAACGCTGATGGTACCCCTTATGGTTTTACATATGAAACGCTGATGGTACCCCTTATGGTTTTACAAATGAAACGCTGATGGTACCCCTTATGGTTTTACATACGAAACGCTGATGGTACCCCTTATGGTTTTACAAATGAAACGCTGATGGTACCCCTTATGGTTTTACATATGAAACGCTGATGGTACCCCTTATGGTTTTACATACAAAACGCTGATGGTGGTACCCCTTATGGTTTTACAAATGAAACGCTGATGGTACCCTTATGGTTTTACATATGAAAACGCTGATGGTACCCTTATGGTTTTACAAATGAAACGCTGATGGTACCCTTATGGTTTTACAAATGAAACGCTGATGGTACCCTTATGGTTTTACAAATGAAAACGCTGATGGTACCCCTTATGGTTTTACAAATGAAACGCTGATGGTACCCTTATGGTTTTACAAATGAAACGCTGATGGTACCCCTTATGGTTTTACAAATGAAACGCTGATGGTACCCCTTATGGTTTTACACAATGAAACGCTGATGGTACCCTTATGGTTTTACAAATGAAACGCTGATGGTACCCCTTATGGTTTTACAAATGAAACGCTGATGGTACCCCTTATGGTTTTACATACGAAACGCTGATGGTACCCCTTATGGTTTTACAAATGAACGCTGATGGTACCCTTATGGTTTTACAAATGAAACGCTGATGGTACCCTTATGGTTTTACAAATGAAACGCTGATGGTACCCCTTATGGTTTTACAAATGAAACGCTGATGGTACCCTTATGGTTTTACAAATGAAACGCTGATGGTACCCTTATGGTTTTACAAATGAAACGCTGATGGTACCCCTTATGGTTTTACAAATGAAACGCTGATGGTACCCCTTATGGTTTTACAAATGAAACGCTGATGGTACCCCTTATGGTTTTACAAATGAAACGCTGATGGTACCCCTTATGGTTTTACAAATGAAACGCTGATGGTACCTTATGGTTTTACATATGAAACGCTGATGGTACCCCTTATGGTTTTACAAATGAAACGCTGATGGTACCCTTATGGTTTTACATATGAAACGCTGATGGTACCCCTTATGGTTTTACAAATGAAACGCTGATGGTACCCCTTATGGTTTTACAAATGAAACGCTGATGGTACCCCTTATGGTTTTACATATGAAACGCTGATGGTACCCCTTATGGTTTTACATATGAAACGCTGATGGTACCCCTTATGGTTTTACAAATGAAACGCTGATGGTACCCCTTATGGTTTTACAAATGAAACGCTGATGGTACCCTTATGGTTTTACAAATGAAACGCTGCTGATGGTACCCCTTATGGTTTTACAAATGAAACGCTGATGGTACCCCTTATGGTTTTACACAAATGAAACGCTGATGGTACCCCTTATGGTTTTACAAATGAAACGCTGATGGTACCCCTTATGTTTTACAAACGCTGATGGTACCCCTTATGGTTTACAAATGAAACGCTGATGGTACCCCTTATGGTTTTACAAATGAACGCTGATGGTACCCCTTATGGTTTTACAAATGAAACGCTGATGGTACCCCTTATGGTTTTACAAATGAAACGCTGATGGTACCCCTTATGGTTTTACATATGAAACGCTGATGGTACCCCTTATGGTTTTACAAATGAAACGCTGATGGTACCCTTATGGTTTTACAAATGAAACGCTGATGGTACCCCTTATGGTTTTTACATATGAAACGCTGATGGTACCCCTTATGGTTTTACAAATGAAACGCTGATGGTACCCCTTATGGTTTTACATATGAAACGCTGATGGTACCCCTTATGGTTTTACAAATGAAACGCTGATGGTACCCCTTATGGTTTTACAAATGAAACGCTGATGGTACCCCTTATGGTTTTACAAATGAAACGCTGATGGTACCCTTATGGTTTTACAAATGAAACGCTGATGGTACCCCTTATGGTTTTACAAATGAAACGCTGATGGTACCCCTTATGGTTTTACAAATGAAACGCTGATGGTACCCCTTATGGTTTTACATACGAAACGCTGATGGTACCCCTTATGGTTTTACAAATGAAACGCTGATGGTACCCCTTATGGTTTTACATATGAAACGCTGATGGTACCCCTTATGGTTTTACATATGAAACGCTGATGGTACCCCTTATGGTTTTACAAATGAAACGCTGATGGTACCCCTTATGGTTTTACATATGAAACGCTGATGGTACCCCTTATGGTTTTACAAATGAAACGCTGATGGTACCCTTATGGTTTTACAAATGAAACGCTGATGGTACCCCTTATGGTTTTACAAATGAAACGCTGATGGTACCCCTTATGGTTTTACAAATGAAACGCTGATGGTACCCCTTATGGTTTTACAAATGAAACGCTGATGGTACCCTTATGGTTTTACAAATGAAACGCTGATGGTACCCCTTATGGTTTACATATGAAACGCTGATGGTACCCCTTATGGTTTTACATATGAAACGCTGATGGTACCCCTTATGGTTTTACAATGAAACGCTGATGGTACCCCTTATGGTTTTACATATGAAACGCTGATGGTACCCCTTATGGTTTTACAAATGAAAACGCTGATGGTACCCCTTATGGTTTTAATGAAACGCTGATGGTACCCCTTATGGTTTTACAAATGAAACGCTGATGGTACCCCTTATGGTTTTACACATGAAAACGCTGATGGTACCCCTTATGGTTTTACATAATGAAACGCTGATGGTACCCCTTATGGTTTTACAAATGAAACGCTGATGGTACCCCTTATGGTTTTACAATGAAACGCTGATGGTACCTTATGGTTTTACAAATGAAACGCTGATGGTACCCCTTATGGTTTTACATATGAAACGCTGATGGTACCCCTTATGGTTTTACAAAAAGCGCTGATGGTACCCTTATGGTTTTACAAATGAAACGCTGATGGTACCCTTATGGTTTTTACAAATGAAACGCTGATGGTACCCCTTATGGTTTTACATATGAAACGCTGATGGTACCCCTTATGGTTTTACAAATGAAACGCTGATGGTACCCCTTATGGTTTTACAAATGAAACGCTGATGGTACCCCTTATGGTTTTACAAATGAAACGCTGATGGTACCCCTTATGGTTTTACATATGAAACGCGCTGATGGTACCCTTATGGTTTTACATATGAAACGCTGATGGTACCCCTTATGGTTTTACAATGAAACGCTGATGGTACCCCTTATGGTTTTACAAATGAAACGCTGATGGTACCCTTATGGTTTTACAAATGAAACGCTGATGGTACCCTTATGGTTTACAATATGAAACGCTGATGGTACCCCTTATGGTTTACAAATGAAACGCTGATGGTACCCCTTATGGTTTATGAAAACGCTGATGGTACCCCTTATGGTTTTACAAATGAAACGCTGATGGTACCCCTTATGGTTTTACAATGAAACGCTGATGGTACCCCTTATGGTTTTACATATGAAACGCTGATGGTACCCCTTATGGTTTTACAAATGAAACGCTGATGGTACCCTTATGGTTTTACATATGAAACGCTGATGGTACCCCTTATGGTTTTACAAATGAAACGCTGATGGTACCCCTTATGGTTTACAAATGAAACGCTGATGGTACCCCTTATGGTTTTACAAATGAAACGCTGATGGTACCCTTATGGTTTTACAAATGAAACGCTGATGGTACCCTTATGGTTTACAAATGAAACGCGCTGATGGTACCCCTTATGGTTTTACAAATGAAACGCTGATGGTACCCCTTATGGTTTTACAAATGAAACGCTGATGGTACCCCTTATGGTTTACATATGAACGCTGATGGTACCCCTTATGGTTTTACAAATGAAACGCTGATGGTACCCCTTATGGTTTACAAATGAAACGCTGATGGTACCCCTTATGGTTTTACAAATGAAAACGCTGATGGTACCCCTTATGGTTTTACAAATGAAACGCTGATGGTACCCCTTATGGTTTTACAAATGAAACGCTGATGGTACCCCTTATGGTTTTACAAATGAAACGCTGATGGTACCCCTTATGGTTTTACAAATGAAACGCTGATGGTACCCTTATGGTTTTACATATGAAACGCTGATGGTACCCCTTATGGTTTTACAAATGAAACGCTGATGGTACCCCTTATGGTTTTACAAATGAAACGCTGATGGTACCCCTTATGGTTTTACAAATGAAACGCTGATGGTACCCTTATGGTTTACAAATGAAACGCTGATGGTACCCCTTATGGTTTTACATACGAAACGCTGATGGTACTCTATACTGTTCTACATATGAAACGCTGATGGTACCCCTTATGGTTTTACAAATGAAACGCTGATGGTACCCCTTATGGTTTTACATATGAAACGCTGATGGTACCCCTTATGGTTTTACAAATGAAACGCTGATGGTACCCCTTATGGTTTTACAAATGAACGCTGATGGTACCCCTTATGGTTTTACATATGAAACGCTGATGGTACCCCTTATGGTTTTACAAATGAAACGCTGATGGTACCCCTTATGGTTTTACATTAGAAACGCTGATGGTACCCCTTATGGTTTTACATATGAAACGCTGATGGTACCCTTATGGTTTTACAAATGAAACGCTGATGGTACCCCTTATGGTTTACAAATGAAACGCTGATGGTACCCCTTATGGTTTTACAAATGAAACGCTGATGGTACCCCTTATGGTTTACATATGAAAACGCTGATGGTACCCTTATGGTTTTACAACGCTGATGGTACCTTATGGTTTTACAAATGAAACGCTGATGGTACCCCTTATGGTTTTACAAATGAAACGCTGATGGTACCCCTTATGGTTTTACAAATGAAACGCTGATGGTACCCCTTATGGTTTTACAAATGAAACGCTGATGGTACCCCTTATGGTTTTACATACGAAACGCTGATGGTACCCTTATGGTTTTACATATGAAACGCTGATGGTACCCCCTTATGTTTTACATATGAAACGCTGATGGTACCCTTATGGTTTTACAAATGAAACGCTGATGGTACCCCTTATGGTTTTACAAATGAAACGCTGATGGTACCCCTTATGGTTTTACAAATGAAACGCTGATGGTACCCCTGGTACCTTATGGTTTTGGTTTTTATGAAACGCTGATGGTACCCTTATGGTTTTACAAATGAAACGCTGATGGTACCCCTTATGGTTTTACATATGAAACGCTGATGGTACCCCTTATGGTTTTACAAATGAAACGCTGATGGTACCCCTTATGGTTTTACAAATGAAACGCTGATGGTACCCCTTATGGTTTTACAAATGAAACGCTGATGGTACCCCTTATGGTTTTACAAATGAAACGCTGATGGTACCCCTTATGGTTTTACAAATGAAACGCTGATGGTACCCCTTATGGTTTTACAAATGAAACGCTGATGGTACCCCTTATGGTTTTACAAATGAAACGCTGATGGTACCCTTATGGTTTTACAAATGAAACGCTGATGGTACCCCTTATGGTTTTACATATGAAACGCTGATGGTACCCCTTATGGTTTTACAAATGAAACGCTGATGGTACCCCTTATGGTTTTACATACGAAACGCTGATGGTACCCCTTATGGTTTTACAAATGAAACGCTGATGGTACCCCTTATGGTTTTACAAATGAAACGCTGATGGTACCCCTTATGGTTTTACAAATGAAACGCTGATGGTACCCCTTATGGTTTTACAAATGAAACGCTGATGGTACCCTTATGGTTTTACAAATGAAACGCTGATGATGGTACCCTTATGGTTTTACAAATGAAACGCTGATGGTACCCCTTATGGTTTTACAAATGAAACGCTGATGGTACCCCTTATGGTTTACATACAAAACACTGATGGTACCCCTTATGGTTTTACAAATGAACGCGCTGATGATGGTACCCTTATGGTTTTACAAATGAAACGCTGATGGTACCCCTTATGTTTTTTACAAATGAAACGCTGATGGTACCCCTTATGGTTTTACAAATGAAACGCTGATGGTACCCTTATGGTTTTTTACAAATGAAACGCTGATGGTACCCCTTATGGTTTTACAAATGAAAAAACGCTGATGGTACCCCTTATGGTTTTACAAATGAACGCTGATGGTACCCCTTATGGTTTTACAAATGAAACGCTGATGGTACCCCTTATGGTTTTTTACAAATGAAACGCTGATGGTACCTATGGTTTTACATATGAAACGCTGATGGTACCCCTTATGGTTTTACAAATGAAACGCTGATGGTACCCCTTATGGTTTTACAAATGAAACGCTGATGGTACCCCTTATGGTTTTACATACGAAACGCTGATGGTACCCCTTATGGTTTTACAAATGAAACGCTGATGGTACCCCTTATGGTTTTACAAATGAAACGCTGATGGTACCCCTTATGGTTTTACAAATGAAACGCTGATGGTACCCCTTATGGTTTTACAAATGAAACGCTGATGGTACCCCTTATGGTTTTACAAATGAAACGCTGATGGTACCCCTTATGGTTTTACAAATGAAACGCTGATGGTACCCCTTATGGTTTTACAAATGAAACGCTGATGGTACCCCTTATGGTTTTACATATGAAACGCTGATGGTACCCCTTATGGTTTTACAAATGAAACGCTGATGGTACCCCCTTATGGTTTTACAAATGATGAAACGCTGATGGTACCCCTTATGGTTTTACATATGAAACGCTGATGGTACCCCTTATGGTTTTACAAATGAAACGCTGATGGTACCCTTATGGTTTTACAAATGAAACGCTGATGGTACCCCTTATGGTTTTACAATGAAACGCTGATGGTACCCCTTATGGTTTTACAAATGAAACGCTGATGGTACCCCTTATGGTTTTACAAATGAAACGCTGATGGTACCCCTTATGGTTTTACAATGAAACGCTGATGGTACCCCTTATGGTTTTACAAATGAAACGCTGATGGTACCCTTATGGTTTTACAAATGAAACGCTGATGGTACCCCTTATGGTTTTACAAATGAAACGCTGATGGTACCCCTTATGGTTTTACAATGAAACGCTGATGGTACCCCTTATGGTTTTACAAATGAAAACGCTGATGGTACCCCTTATGGTTTTACAAATGAAACGCTGATGGTACCCCTTATGGTTTTACAAATGAAACGCTGATGGTACCCCTTATGGTTTTACAAATGAAACGCTGATGGTACCCCTTATGGTTTTACAAATGAAACGCTGATGGTACCCCTTATGGTTTTACAAATGAAACGCTGATGGTACCCCTTATGGTTTTTACAAATGAAACGCTGATGGTACCCCTTATGGTTTTACAAAATGAAACGCTGATGGTACCCCTTATGGTTTTACAAATGAAACGCTGATGGTACCCTTATGGTTTTACAAATGAAACGCTGATGGTACCCCTTATGGTTTTACAAATGAAACGCTGATGGTACCCCTTATGGTTTTACAAATGAAACGCTGATGGTACCCCTTATGGTTTTACAAATGACACGCTGATGGTACCCCTTATGGTTTTACAAATGAAACGCTGATGGTACCCCTTATGGTTTTACAAATGAAACGCTGATGGTACCCCTTATGGTTTTACATATGAAACGCTGATGGTACCCCTTATGGTTTTACAAATGAAACGCTGATGGTACCCCTTATGGTTTTACAAATGAAACGCTGATGGTACCCCTTATGGTTTTACATATGAAACGCTGATGGTACCCCTTATGGTTTTACAAATGAAACGCTGATGGTACCCCTTATGGTTTTACAAATGAACGCGCTGATGGTACCCTTATGGTTTTACATATGAAACGCTGATGGTACCCTTATGGTTTTACAAATGAAACGCTGATGGTACCCCTTATGGTTTTACAAATGAAACGCTGATGGTACCCCTTATGGTTTTACAAATGAAACGCTGATGGTACCCCTTATGGTTTTACAAATGACACGCTGATGGTACCCCTTATGGTTTTACAAATGAAACGCTGATGGTACCCCTTATGGTTTTACAAATGAAACGCTGATGGTACCCCTTATGGTTTTACAAATGAAACGCTGATGGTACCCTTATGGTTTTACAAATGAAACGCTGATGGTACCCCTTATGGTTTTTACATATGAAACGCTGATGGTACCCCTTATGGTTTTACAAATGAAAACGCTGATGGTACCCCTTATGGTTTTACCAAATGAAACGCTGATGGTACCCCTTATGGTTTTACATATGAAACGCTGATGGTACCCTTATGGTTTTACAAATGAAACGCTGATGGTACCCTTATGGTTTTACAAATGAAACGCTGATGGTACCCCTTATGGTTTTACATACAAAACGCTGACACGCTGATGGTACCCCTTATGGTTTTACAAATGAAAGCGCTGATGGTACCCCTTATGGTTTTACAAATGAAACGCTGATGGTACCCCTTATGGTTTTACAAATGAAACGCTGATGGTACCCTTATGGTTTTACATACGAAACGCTGATGGTACCCTTATGGTTTTACATATGAAACGCTGATGGTACCCCTTATGGTTTTACAAATGAAACGCTGATGGTACCCCTTATGGTTTTACAAATGAAACGCTGATGGTACCCCTTATGGTTTTTTACAAATGAAACGCTGATGGTACCCCTTATGGTTTTACATATGAAACGCTGATGGTACCCCTTATGGTTTACAAATGAAACGCTGATGGTACCCCTTATGGTTTTTTACAAACGCTGATGGTACGCTGATGGTTTTACAAATGAAACGCTGATGGTTTTACACATATGAAACGCTGATGGTACCCCTTATGGTTTTACAAATGACACGCTGATGGTACCCCTTATGGTTTTACAAACAAAACGCTGATGCTACCCCTTATGGTTTTACATACAAACGCGCTGATGGTACCCCTTATGGTTTTACAAATGAAACGCTGATGGTACCCCTTATGGTTTTACATATGAACGCTGATGGTACCCCTTATGGTTTTACAAATGAAACGCTGATGGTACCCCTTATGGTTTTACAAATGAAAACGCTGATGGTACCCTTATGGTTTTACAAATGAAACGCTGATGGTACCCCTTATGGTTTTACAAATGAAACGCTGATGGTACCCCTTATGGTTTTACAAATGAAACGCTGATGGTACCCCCTTATGGTTTTACATATGAAACGCTGATGGTACCCCTTATGGTTTTACAAATGAAACGCTGATGGTACCCCTTATGGTTTTACAAATGAAACGCTGATGGTACCCCTTATGGTTTTACAAATGAAACGCTGATGGTACCCCTTATGGTTTTACAAATGAAACGCTGATGGTACCCCTTATGGTTTTACATATGAAAACGCTGATGGTACCCCTTATGGTTTTACAAATGAAACGCTGATGGTACCCCTTATGGTTTTACAAATGACACGCTGATGGTACCCCTTATGGTTTTACATACAAAACGCTGATGGTACCCCTTATGGTTTTACAAATGAAACGCTGATGGTACCCCTTATGGTTTTACAAATGAAACGCTGATGGTACCCCTTATGGTTTTACAAATGACACGCTGATGGTACCCCTTATGGTTTCACAAATGACACGCTGATGGTACCCCTTATGGTTTTACAAATGAAACGCTGATGGTACCCCTTATGGTTTTACAAATGACACGCTGATGGTACCCCTTATGGTTTTACAAATGAAACGCTGATGGTACCCCTTATGGTTTTACAAATGAAACGCTGATGGTACCCTTATGGTTTTACAAATGAAAAGCACGCTGATGGTACCCCTTATGGTTTTACAAATGAAACGCTGATGGTACCCCTTATGGTTTTACAAATGAAACGCTGATGGTACCCCTTATGGTTTTACAAATGAAACGCTGATGGTACCCCTTATGGTTTTACAAATGAAACGCTGATGGTACCCCTTATGGTTTTACAAACGAAACGCTGATGGTACCCCTTATGGTTTTACAAATGAAACGCTGATGGTACCCCTTATGGTTTTACAAATGACACGCTGATGGTACCCCTTATGGTTTTACAAATGAAACGCTGATGGTACCCCTTATGGTTTTACATATGAAACGCTGATGGTACCCCTTATGGTTTTACAAATGAAACGCTGATGGTACCCCCTTATGGTTTTACATACAAAACGCTGATGGTACCGCTTATGGTTTACAAATGAAAACGCTGATGGTACCCTTATGGTTTTACAAATGAAACGCTGATGGTACCCCTTATGGTTTTACAAATGAAACGCTGATGGTACCCCTTATGGTTTTTTACAAATGAAACGCTGATGGTACCCTTATGGTTTTACAAATGAAACGCTGATGGTACCCCTTATGGTTTTACAAATGAAACGCTGATGGTACCCCTTATGGTTTTACAAATGAAACGCTGATGGTACCCTTACGGTTTTACATATGAAACGCTGATGGTACCCCTTATGGTTTTACAAATGAAACGCTGATGGTATCCCTTATGGTTTCACAAATGAAACGCTGATGGTACCCCTTATGGTTTTACATATGAAACGCTGATGGTATCCCTTATGGTTTTACAAATGAAACGCTGATGGTACCCCTTATGGTTTTACAAATGAAACGCTGATGGTACCCCTTATGGTTTTACATATGAAACGCTGATGGTATCCCTTATGGTTTTACAAATGAAACGCTGATGGTATCCCTTATGGTTTTACAAATGAAACGCTGATGGTACCCCTTATGGTTTTACAAATGAAACGCTGATGGTACCCCTTATGGTTTTACATATGAAACGCTGATGGTACCCCTTATGGTTTTACAAATGAAACGCTGATGGTACCCCTTATGGTTTTACAAATGAAACGCTGATGGTACCCCTTATGGTTTTACATACAAAACGCTGATGGTACCCCTTATGGTTTTACAAATGAAACGCTGATGGTACCCCTTATGGTTTTACAAATGAAACGCTGATGGTACCCCTTATGGTTTTACAAATGAAACGCTGATGGTACCCCTTATGGTTTTACAAATGACACGCTGATGGTACCCCTTATGGTTTTACATATGAAACGCTGATGGTACCCCTTATGGTTTTACAAATGAAACGCTGATGGTACCCCTTATGGTTTTACAAATGAAACGCTGATGGTACCCCCTTATGGTTTTACATACAAAACGCTGATGGTACCCCTTATGGTTTTACAAATGAAACGCTGATGGTACCCCTTATGGTTTTACAAATGAAACGCTGATGGTACCCCTTATGGTTTTACAAATTTACAAATGAAACGCTGATGGTACCCCTTATGGTTTTACAAATGAAACGCTGATGGTATCCCTTATGGTTTTACAAATGAAACGCTGATGGTATCCCTTATGGTTTTACAAATGAAACGCTGATGGTACCCCTTATGGTTTTACAAATGAAACGCTGATGGTACCCCTTATGGTTTTACATACGAAACGCTGATGGTACCCCTTATGGTTTTACAAATGAAACGCTGATGGTACCCCTTATGGTTTTACAAATGAAACGCTGATGGTACCCCTTATGGTTTTACATATGAAACGCTGATGGTACCCCTTATGGTTTTACAAATGAAACGCTGATGGTACCCCTTATGGTTTTACAAATGAAACGCTGATGGTACCCTTATGGTTTTACATATGAAACGCTGATGGTACCCCTTATGGTTTTACAAATGAAACGCTGATGGTACCCCTTATGGTTTTACAAATGAAACGCTGATGGTACCCTTATGGTTTTACATATGAAACGCTGATGGTACCCCTTATGGTTTTACAAATGAAACGCTGATGGTACCCCTTATGGTTTTACAAATGAAACGCTGATGGTACCCTTATGGTTTTTTGCTGATGGTACCCCCTTAAACGCTGATGATGTACCCCTTATGGTTTTACAAATGAAACGCTGATGGTACCCCTTATGGTTTTACATATGAAACGCTGATGGTACCCCTTATGGTTTTACAAATGAAACGCTGATGGTACCCCTTATGGTTTTACAAATGACACGCTGATGGTACCCCTTATGGTTTTACATACAAAACGCTGATGGTACCCCTTATGGTTTTACATACAAAACGCTGATGGTACCCCTTATGGTTTTACATACAAAACGCTGATGGTACCCCTTATGGTTTTACAAATGAAACGCTGATGGTACCCCTTATGGTTTTACAAATGACACGCTGATGGTACCCCTTATGGTTTTACAAATGAAACGCTGATGGTACCCCTTATGGTTTTACAAATGACACGCTGATGGTACCCCTTATGGTTTTACATACAAAACGCTGATGTTACCCCTTATGATTTTACAAATGACACGCTGATGGTACCCCTTATGGTTTTACAAATGACACGCTGATGGTACCCCTTATGGTTTTACAAATGACACGCTGATGGTACCCCTTATGGTTTTACAAATGACACGCTGATGGTACCCCTTATGGTTTTACAAACGAAACGCTGATGTTACCTTATGTTTTACAAACGAAACGCTGATGGTACCCCTTATGGTTTTACAAACGAAACGCTGATGGTACCCCTTATGGTTTTACATAATGAAACGCTGATGGTATCCCTTATGGTTTTACAAATGAAACGCTGATGGTACCCCTTATGGTTTTACAAATGAAACGCTGATGGTACCCCTTATGGTTTTACATATGAAACGCTGATGGTACCCCTTATGGTTTTACAAATGAAACGCTGATGGATATGGTTTTTGGTGGTACCCCTTATGGTTTTACATACGAAACGCTGATGGTACTCTATACTGTTCTACATGTGAAACGGTGATGGTACCCCCTTATGGTTTTACAAATGAAACGCTGATGGTACTCCCTTATGGTTTTAAAAATGAAACGTGATGGTACACCTTATGGTTTTACAAATTAAACACTGATGGTACCCCTTATGGTTTTACATACGAAATGCTGATGGTACCCCTTATGGTTTTACATTCAAAACACTGATGGTACCCCTTATGGTTTTACATACAAAACGCTGATGGTACTCTATACTGTTCTACATGTGAAACGGTGATGGTACCCCTTATGGTTTTACAAATGAAACGCTGATGGTACCCCCTTATGGTTTTAAAATGAAACGGTGATGGTACACCTTATGGTTTTACAAATTAAACACTGGTGGTACCCCTTATGGTTTTAAAAATGAAACGCTGATGGTACCCCTTATGGTTTTACAAATGAAACGCTGATGGTACCCCTTATGGTTTTACAAACGAAACGCTGATGGTACCACCTTATGGTTTTACAAACGAAACGCTGATGGTACCCCTTATGGTTTTACAAATGAAACGGTGATGGTACCCCTTATGGTTTTACAAACGAAACGCTGATGTTACCCCTTATGGTTTTACAAATGAAACGCTGATGTTACCCCTTATGGTTTTACAAATGAAACGCTGACAGTACCCCTTATGGTTTTACAAACGAAACGCTGATGGTACCCTTTATGGTTCTACATACAAAACGCTGGTGGTACCCCTTATGATTTTACATATGACGTGCCTGACGGAACCCTTTAAGGTTATATAATTGTTGTATTCATGGTGGTTTGATGTCATTTACATTTTTTTTAAATAATTTTCAACATTTAAAACAAATACAAAAAATTAGCTATACATTTTTTTTTTTTGTATTTTCTGACACATTATATCATTACTGTACAGTGTTTCCCCTAGGTTTACAGCTTTGGTTTACACCCTTGCTTTTATATTAATCATAATTCAAGATTCAAGAGTTTTATTTAATTTAATGACCTTGTATGTTTATGAATCATTTTATATATGCTGGTTTTGTTAATTAATGCAGTCTTGGTGAGCAGAAGAGTTTTCTTTCAAAAGAAAAAATCTATTATACCAAACCTTTGACTGGTAGTGTAAATATAAATCGATAAGTTGATTAAAAAATGTTCAGTGCATTTTTAAAAAACAGTATTTTTTGTGCTGAGCTGAGCATGTGAAAATGCATCTCTGAGCTCAAAAGCTCAAACTCCCAGAGTGAGTGACGCCCTGAGGGTCGGACCACAGCGCTTTCTCTCTCCCAGTACCTGCTCTTTAGTTTCGGCTCTAAAGCTCCGCTGCAGCTCATGTGAATCTGTGGGACTGTGTGCAGGATAATAATCCTATTATATGCGACTGCATCACATGGTTTCTCACGGGCCCTGTGGAGTTCAGCCGGACAGACCGGAGAACGTTGGGCCGACAGCATCATAATCCTTCAGGATACAGCACTGGCATTTTAGGAATGGAATCAGGGAGCATGTGACCTGCCTGCGTGTGACCCATTCAAACGGCTGAACATCTGCAGCACAACTAGATGGCGACTGCAGCTGGGAACAAATGCAGTGTGATGCCAAATCAATGCAAAATAATCCATCAGAACTGAGATTTACAACAGACAGAGCGAGACTAGACATACCGATCAGAGCCATGCATCTGCAAAATTCATAACAGAAACATGACTAACATGCGGAATAATAATACTACACGTGACAGAGCGGGATGAACTTTCTTTGTCAATTTGGTACCTTAAGAGAGTAAGGCTCCATATGCTTCAGAAAGACCATCACTAGATCCATTGCATGTTTAATAGCAAAAGATCTGCATGTCTGCACTAATTCTGAAAAACTGATGCATATGCAAAATGTGTTGACTCTTTAACAGCCTGTTCTGCCTGAAATCTGCCTGAAGTCTCTATATTTCTCAACATTGTTGCTTAAATAACTGCTAATTAAATTTGGAAAATGTTACACTCACATCAGAATCTTTGACAAAAAGAATGTTTTGATAATTGCTTTTTCTTGCTTGGAACAAATCTCTTAATCGAACAAAACAACATTTAAAACTCTAAATTGAACAAAACCCTCAAAATTTAAATCTCTTAATTGAACAAAAGCGACAAAATTTCAATCTCTTGATTGTCTTGCTCACTCAGTCGTGTTGGAGTCACTGCTGCACTGATATTGTTCTAGACAACACTATAAATACAATATCTCTAAATCCAGAGGATCACTCGCATCATCGTTATACATAACATATTGATATTAAATCCATATTGAAACCATGTGTATTGTGAAAAGTGCTATAGAAATAATTTGACTTGACTTGTAGATCCTGCAGCTCATCTGCTTGATTATGATGCTTGCAAAGCAAAGGTTGTGGGTTTGATTCCCAGGACACACACACACACACACACACACCATTAATGCACTGCAGGTCTACCAGATGAATAAATAGATGCTTACCAACGATAGTGACCATCCACACCAGGATGTAGGTGAAGCCGGAGATCCAGACGGCAGACATCAGGAAGGTGATCATGTACCATTTCTTCCAAAAGCGTCTCCTGCAGTCAGGAATGGTCAGGAACAGCAACATGATGGCCGGCAGCGACAAAACCCAAAGGATCCGCTTCAGGTCGTGTTCAGGCATCGTGAACACGCTCTTCTGCTCTGAGAGGGGAAACGTGCAAACGTGAGGCTGCTGAGGGACAGTGACACTCGATACACATTGAGACATTTTTGATAACATCATCACGTACCATCGCTGATCTCATTCAGGCCGTGCAGGCTGAGTGAGAGGTGGGAATATCCGGAGTCGTCCTGGAAGATGCCGCTGTCGGCTCTGGAGCGCCGGTGAATTCTGAGGCTGCTGTCGTCACTCCATCCCACCAGTGGCTGCTGCTCCTCACGCTCTCTCGCGCTCTTGATCAGACACGCACAGCATGGGCTGAAGCGCTGCATCACGTACTCGCTGATCTTCAGATCGAAGCACAGCACCACCACATACACACCGTACACCAGCAGAAGACACGCGCTGTCATACCTGCCGACACAGCCGTTTCATTTCTGCACCGTTAGTGTTCCATTAGCATACCAGTGTGCTGAGGTTTAAAGACCCGTATAAAGTGCTGGATTTTTGTATGTCAGCCTAGAAGTTAGTATAAAAAAATGATATCGCTTTTGGATTACCGCAGAAAATGAGCTTTGTGACCTACACATTTTGGGATATTGCATAGGAAAAACGCTGGATGGAAACGCCAAGATGTGCATAAATTCTAAAAGTGCTCTCAAATGAGGTGGGCCATTTTTATCTGATAAGAAGACATGGGCATACAGAAACACATTTACAGAACAAATCCCTCAAACTCATGTGACTGCCCGAGCAGAGGCTGTGATTGGATAACTGGCCTAACCAGCGGACCAATGGCGTCGCAGCATCTCAAATGTTGGTTTGGTGGCTCTGAAACGCCTGAGTCAAAGTCTGTGATCAGAGTGTGTGTGTGTGTGTGTGTGTGTATTCCTCCAGAAGTGTTTAGTGTGTAAGTGTATAAGTGTGTGTGTGTGTGTTCCTCCAGAAGCGTCTCACATGATTGTTCCCAAACACCAGCATCCCAACGCAAGAGAACATGACAGCGTTTATTGTGTTTCGCCTGATGCACTGTGTGTGTGTGTGTGTGTGTGTGTGTGTGTGCATGTGTGTGTGTGTGTGTGTTTCGCCTGACGCTCACTGAGACAACACTCATTTGTGATGGAGGGAAAAAGAGCCTGATTGAGCAACTTACAACTTACAAAAATCAGTTTATTACTGATATTTTGCGCCAATATCCCAGGAAGTGAATTAAGTGAAATTATGAGTTCAATTTGTCTGAAAAAAAGTGTATACAGTTTTTGAATACAGTAGGAGGGTTAGATGTTACCATCTGTTTCAGAACATTCAGAGAACATTCAAAAGTAACAGTGCAATAATATTTGAAGAAAATGGAATGTTCTCGTGAAAGTTTTAACAATGCTTTAATAACTTTATGGGAATGTTTGCAAAACGTTCTTATAACGTATTAATGTCAGCTGGAGAATCATCACAGACTCACCAGTAAACTCTGTTATCTGAGATGATTGCAATGACGGCGGCGACGCTGATGGCGTATGCGACACAATCCCTGAATAACGGCCAACAGGAGAGACGAGCCGCCTGAACAGAGTAAACACACACACACACACACACACACACACACACACACATCTAAGACACAGAGACTACACACACACACCAACACGCTTACAGTGCATGAACAATGATACGGCACACACCGCAGAGGTCAAGAGGCCACACGCCGCACAGATGCACAGGAGGTTGTACACGGCCGATCCCATGATGGTGCTCACGCCGATATCTCCTTTAGTCACAAACACACCTGAGGAGGACACACATTCAAATTACCAAGTGTTTTTATGGAATATTGCAGTTATTGTAAATGATTTATTGGTGCACATCGTTATTGTTTTATTATCTTGAATCAGAATAACTTCTCTGATGACGAGGGCGGGGCAACCTGTCACTCACATGAGATCCACCAATAGCAAACCACAACCCATCCAATCAATTCCCCACAGACACAATCAAGCCCCGCCCTACATTTGTTCTTGTTCCTGAAGCCTATCTAATGGGACCTCCTCAAAATACCCAAGAGAAATAAAAACAGACTCAAATGATCTCTTTGAGATATAAAATGAATGTAAAGCAGCATGAGAAATGTTTGAGTTCATATAGATTTCAGGATCTTAGGCAAATTTCTATCCAATGGCATGAGGTGTGTGATCTGTTTGTCCAAACAAAGGAATCTATCTAATCTGACCCATTAAAGAGGTCCTATAATGCCCCGTTTTACAAGATGTAAAGTAAGTCTCTGATGTCCCCAGAGTGTGTGTGTGAAGCTTTAGCTCAAAATACCCCACAGATCATTTTTATAGCATGTTAAAATTGTCACTTTTTGAGGGTGAGCAAAAACGTGCCGTTTGTGTGTCCCTTTAAGTGCAAATGAGCTTCTGCTCCCGCCCCCTTTCAGGAAGAGGGCAGAGCTTCAAGAGCTCATGTTAGCAGCTCTGATTACCTCACACACACACACACACTCACACACACACTCACTCACACACACACACACACACACACACACACACACACACACACACACACACACACACACACACACACACACACTCACTCTCACACACACACACACACACACACACACACACACACACACACACTCACTCACACACACACACACACACACACACACACACACACACACACTCACACACACACACACACACACACACACACACACACACACACACACACACACACACACACACACACACACACACACACACACACACACACACACACACACACACACACACACACACACACTCACACACACACACACACACACACACACACACACACACACACACTGGAAATATCAGAAACTGTTCAGCCTTTTATGATCAAACCGGAGTCGGACAATGATGGAGAGACTCGAGAACATGTAGAATGAGACAGGACGTTTCTGAAGGGATAGAGGATGAGTTTATGAGTTAGCGATCTTCAGTCATCGATTAGCATATTCTGTCATGATAATCTATAAACCGCTGGTGTGGGAACTGATGAGCAGAGAATATCTGCTGATGAAGAGAGAACAGGGATAGTTTAGTTTAATTACGGTTATAACTTATGATGTCATCTCTACATGTTCCCGGGGGCGGGGTTATGTAAATGTCAGGGTTAGTGATGTCACTAACTCGTTGTAGTCCCTACCAGCCGTTTGTTGTAGTCCTTAAAGAGATTTCTGTAAAAGAAAATATCTCCCTTTGCTCTGAACTCTGAGTGTCGTAACTTTGGAGATGTTTGTGCTCAAACAGCAACACACACACACTCACTAAAGCTAAACACGTCACAATTATCATCAACCTGCCCTTTAAAAAACAGATATAAAAACCATTTCAGACCATGAAAATGTTATAAGTAACAGAAATAAGCACAAATGTCAGGGCATATAAAACCACTCAGAACCCAGAGGGTTAAAGAGATGTCATTTGTGATATTTCTTTCCGGAACGTTACCTAGAAACGCGGTGACGAGTTCCGGCGCCGAGCTTCCCGCTGCCATGAAAGTGGCTCCAGCAACATCTTGTGAAAGACCGAGACCTGAAACACAACCGGATCCGGTCAAATCACAGCGCAGACACACCGCCAGACAAAAGCTGCCCGAACACCGGCTTACGCTCGCTGATGACCTCGAGAGACGGCAGGAAATAATCATCACACACAATGGAGACGGCCAGAAGCATGTAGAAAATGATCATGAAGTAAATCAGAATCCCTCCGTCTTTCCTCTCCTGAAGCGTGAAGAATCCTTCAGGAAATTCAGAGGATTGCGGTGGGATGCATTCGCTCGCATTTTCTGCAAAACACACAGATTGAGTCTATTAATATTCAGTATTCATATTATTGATATAACTGCATTGACTATCGAATGAGAACAAAACTTCAGAGCCATTTATAGCTGAAAGTTTTATTGTTTTTTATTGTTAATTAAGCTGCTTTGAAACCTGTATTGCATAAAGCGCTATAGAAACAAATCAAATCCCTCTCTCACCAACATCCCGACGGACTCTCACAGCAGCCGAACCCTGGAAACTCTTTCCGACGTAGAGGACGAGATGAATCGCTGCAAATATAAGCACAACCACGGCGATGATATACAGCAGAACATCTCTTCGCTTCCTCCGGTGAAGAAGCGTGTCTTTCCTCATCGTTCCCACCGATTACTGAAGCTTGGGGAGATCCATGGAGCTGAAGTTTATTCCAGGACTCTGTGTGTGTGTGTGTGTGTGTGTGTGTGTCACAAGACTCTTTATTTCTGCATGAACGAGTCTCAAGCCTTCAGGGCTGAAATGGTTTTTGACTAATGCAAATGTTATCATGCAAAATGATGTGCCTATTAAGGAGATAAATCGATTCTTTGCACACATTGAATCTGTGCACATCATTTATGGCCTATCAGTGAGATGTCTCTAATTATTCATATTTTGAGAAATGCCTGGATTTAATCATGAACGTCACTAGTCCTGGTGTGACTTTATTATATTCTAGATCAGGGGTTTCAATCATTTAGAGCCCCAAATATGATCATCACCATCCTCACATTTAAAAGGCAACTATATATTTTTATGCATAAATACCTAATTATTAGAGTAAAAAATAAATAAATAGATATGTGTATAATATTATTTGTTTCTATTATGTTGCATCATTGCATTCTTTCCTACTCACCTAATATTATGATGGATTATTTATATAAAATGTAATTGATCTATTTTAATACATTTATTTATTTTAGTCAAATGTATTATTATTTATTTGAATACAGTTTATTTATTTGAATCAATTTATTTCAATCAAGTTTTATTTATTTTAAATCAAATATTTTTGTTTATTTACTTTTTATTTATATCAAATGTATTTATTTGAATCAATTTATTCATTTTAATCAAATTTATTAATTATTTCTTTAATCATTTTTTAAATCAAATGTATTTTTTTAGTCATGTTTTATTATTATAATAAAAAGTTTGTTTATTTACATAAAATGTTTATTTTAAATAATTGTTTAAAAATCAATTTGTATTTATTTAAATATTTTTATTTTAATCAATTTACATCATTGCATTATTTTAACTCACTATAGTGCTGTACTATTAAATGTATTATTTATTTATTTACAGATTTTAATAAAATATTTTAGTTCATTTATTTATTTTTCTTTACATCAAATTCTATTGATGTTATTTATTATTATTTTATTTTATTATAAATGTATTCATTTTAATTAGATTTATTAATTAATTAATTAAAATAAATATTTTTATTTAATTATTAAATTATTATTTTTTTAAATCAAATTGATTTATGTTAGTTATTTGAATCTTATTTTTCCCTGGACCCCAGTTTAAAAACCCTGATTCATTTGACGATTCACTCAGATCAGAATTCAACGTTAGACTTTAATCAGCTTTATAAAGAGTAAAAACATACAGCTCAACGGTTCTCAATGAGTATGAAGATCTCGACAAATCTGTTTCAAAACTACAAAACTGAATGTATTCAAAATATAAATACATGTGAGTACAATAAAATATACGACTGCATGTTACAGCTCAACACTATTATGGAGCCAAAATAGTCTCAAAATTAATCAAGGCACATTTTTCACTGAGCAGGGCACATTATGATTGCCTGGATGGAAAACCCACATCTGAACGTTAAGGGAACATTCCATTTTGCAAACATTATTGGAATGTTACTTTTGAACGTTCTGAAACAAGTAGGTTACATTGAAAAAAATGTTAGACAAACACAACATAAACAATGTATAAATAATGTTTTTGTGCTAACGTTTTGAGAACATTATTAAAGGGATAGTTCACCCAAAAATTTAAATTAGCTAGCCCTCAAGGCATCCTAGGTGTGTATGACACACTTCTTTCAGACAAACACAATCAGAGTTATATAAAAAAATGTCCTGGCTCTTCCAAGCTTTATAATGGCAGTGAAAAAACGTAACTGCCGCGACGATGACGCCGTAGGTATCATAAAAAACTGTAACTGCCGCGACGATGACGTTGGACGTAGCGTTAAAAAGGTGTAACTGCCGCGACGATGACGGCGTAGGTATCATAAAAACTGTAACTGCGCGGACGATGACGTTGGACGTAGCGTTAAAAAGGTGTAACTGCCGCGACGATGACGGCGTAGGTATCATAAAAAAGTGTAACTGCCGCGATGATGACGTTGGACGTAGCGTTAAAAAGGTGTAACTGCCGCGACGATGACGCCATAGGTATCATAAAAAAGCGTAACTGCCGCGATGATGACGCAGTAGGTATCATTAAAAAAACTTAACTGCCGTGACAATGATGTTGGCTGTAGCGTAAAAAAGCGTAACTGTCACGACGATGACGCTGTAGGTATCATAAAAAAAACATAACTGCCGTGACAATGACGCTGTACGTATCATAAAAAAGCGTAACTGCCGCGACGATGACGCCGTAGGTATCATAAAAATAACGTAACTGCCGTGACAATGATGTTGGACGTAGCGTAAAAAAAACGTAACTGCCGCAACAATGACGTTGGACGTAGTGTAAAAAAACGTAAATGCTGCGACTATGACGTTGGACGTGGACGTAGCGTAAAAAAAACTTAACTGCTGCAACGATGACGTTGGATGTAATGTAAAAAAACGTAAATGCTGGTACTATGACGTTGGACGTAGAGTAAAAAAACATAACTGCCGCAACGATGACGTTGGACGTAGTGTAAAAAAACGTAAATGCTGCGACTATGACAGTGGACGTGGACATAGCATAAAAAAAGTAACTGCCACGATGATGACATTGGACATAGTGTAAAAAAAACGTAACTGCCGCGACAATGCTGTTGGACGTAGCATAAAAAACCTAACTGCCGCAACGATGACCTTGGATGTAGCATTAAAAAAACGTAACTGCTACGACGATGATGTTGGACGTGGACATAGCGTAAAAAAAACGTAACTGCCGCAACAATGACGTTGGATGTAGTGTAAAAAAACGTAACTGCCGTGACGATGACGTTGGACGTAGTGTAAAAAAAGTAACTGCCGCGACGATGACGTTGGACGTAGCGTAAGAGACATAACTGCCGTGACGATGACATTGGACATAGCGTAAAAAAACGCAACTGCCACAACGATGACGTTGGACGTGGACGTAGCGTAAAAAAACATAACTGCAGCGACGATGATGTTGGACATAGTGTAAAAAAACATAACTGCCACGACGATGACGTTGGATGTAGCATTAAAAAAACTTAACTACCACGACGATGACGTTGGACGTGGACATAACGTAAAAAAAACTTAACTGACGCGACAATGACGTTGGACGTGGACATAACGTAAAAAAAACCTAACTGACGCATCAATGACGTTGGATGTAGTGTAAAAAAACATAACTGACGCGACAATGATGTTGGACGTGGACATAATGTAAAAAAACATAACTGACGCGACAAT
>JAGHMJ010004650.1:215000-230000 GCA_018749465.1 Paracanthobrama guichenoti | reverse complement strand
TTTTAAAATGTATTTATTTATATTAATTTAGCATTTTATAATTAAATTTATTTTTTGTTTAATTTGAGTGATATTATCTTAATATAATTTATTTTAATTCAATATATTTTTGGTGTTTATTTCAATTGTTTTTATTTTAAGATCATATATATATTAATTTTGCATTTTTATGATTAAATACATTTTAGCAAATGTTTATTTTGAATTTTTCATTTTTAGTGTTTATTTTGAAATAATTTATTATAATTTAGCATTTTTATGCTTTCATAATTTTTAAGCATGTATTTTGATTGCTTTTTATTTTACAATCAATTTAACATTTTATATTTAACATTAATTTAATAAATTTAAGTAAATGTTTTATTTTGATATAACTGATTTTAATTTTGCACTTTATTTAAATAATTTTTAATCATTTTAATAATAAATAATTTTTCTATTTTTTATTTTAAAATCATTTATTTTAATTTTGCATTTTAATGATTTAAATAATTTTTTATATTTTTAATTAATTTTTATAATTATAAAAATATATATAGCCTATATATAAAAATTATTTTTAATAATAATTTTAATAAATGTTTTACCTTGATTTTTATTATCATTTATTTATTTATTTTGAAAAGATTTATTTATTTTAATGTGGCATTTTTATGATTTAATGATTAGCTTTTCACAAAGACCAGCCTGACCCCTAACATCAGGACACTGATCTGATCACCAGGAGCTGGAGGGCCGTACCTGACTCCAGGGCCCGGTGAACCATTCGGTACGGCTCTCACAGGGGCCACTGCTGCAGGGCTGAGCCTGGGCCGGCCGCTCGGACCCGCAGCCCTCCAGAGGCAGACTGCTGATGTGATTGGTGAGACACAGAACGCTGCGCGTCCGCACACCCACGCCGCAGTCCGCAGAGCACTGCCGGCACACAATACACACGTCAGTGCAGACACACGCATGATCAGAAACCAGTCCGTGTTCTAGCGTGACTCACCTGAGAGCTCCACTCGCTGAAGAACCAGCTCTTGGTGCATGGACCCGCGTCACAGTTCTCCGCGTCGCTGGGACGGAGTTTCATGTTGCACTCGTCATCTGCCACGATATCACCAACATTACTGACACAGTGCACCTCACGTGACCTCTGACCCACGCCGCAGGGTACAGAACACTGACACACACACACACACACACACACACACACACACACACACACACACACACACTAATGCACTGATGCTTCAACCATAGATTCACATTTGAAGTTTGGCACCACCACATTAATGCAAGACTGGAGGCTGCATGTGTGTAGTATGTTCTTAGCCTTACTGCTACCCACTAATGAGACTAGTGTTACTGCAGTTATCGAACCCAAACGAGCACCCCTCAGTCCAAAGCTCCACCCACAGCCCCCGCTGATAGGCTAGTGATTCCTCACGTGTGTGGCCAATCAACGGGGAGGAGGGGCTGTGACTGACAGCTGTCACTCACGGGACTCCACTCCGAGCGAATTTGCCACTCGCTGCAGATCTTCAGCTGGCAGGTGCTGCTGGTCTCGGGCCGCTCCATGTGCTGGCACCGGTTGCTGTGCACGGTTAGCGTCCGGTTGGCGTACGCCTGACGACACAGGACCTGACGATGCTGCAACCCCAAACCACACGTCTTACTGCACTCGGACCACTCGCCGATGTCCCAGCTGAACACACATTCACAGACACATCAGTCAGCAATGTTCTACGAGTAGAGACGTATGTCAATCATACAAAACAAACAATATTTCAAAAACCAACGATATTTCAATCTGTCAATCGAACAAAACCAACAAAATTTCAATCTCTTGATTGTCTTGCTCACTCAGTCGTGTTGGAGTCACTGCTGCACTGATATTGTTCTAGACAACACTATAAATACAATATCTCTAAATCCAGAGGATCATCGTTATACATCATCATATCTCCCAGCTCTGTTAAAGCACTATTGCAGTATGACTGGACTCAATGCTGCACTCACACCACTGGATGTCAGTATAAGACTATCACACAACATCATTTACTGCAGGGTTCTTCAAATCCGGCCCTGATCCATCTATCCTGAAGCAGATAATCAAGTCTTAAACAGAAGATAAACAGAAGAGACTCACAATGCAGGACAGGGCTGGACGTTGCACGGCTCCTCCTGCGCGCTGGGTTTGGTGCTGCTGTCGCACAGAGCGATCGGCACGTGTGTGTGAGAGATCCGATGGACGCAGACGAACACTGTGAACCTGCGACCTGCACACATGATGAACACGTCAACAAAACACAGACACATTCAGATGTTGCACAAATCCAATGTCAAATGTATTACAAAATGAGGATTCACTGAATGAATGATTTTACAGTGTTTCTGACCTCTGCCACAGGAGGCGCTGCAGTCTGTGCTGCCGCTGAGCTTCCAGTTATACTCCCTGACCCGGTTTGCAGGCGGAGCTGCAGGAAGCTGATTATCTGGGATTGGAGTAGGATGCTTGACCCCTGACCTCTCATGACCCTCCAGGGTCCGGCCGTTTGCATCAGAACCCGTCTGACCATTCACAGCATTTACTGTGGAGCAACACAACATACAGTAAACAGAATGCGGTCCTTTTCACATGCTCAATGCTTAACAGGGGAAAAAGGAAATAGAAAAGCAAACACACACACACACACACACACACACACACACACACACACACACACACACACACTGGATCGACTCACCGTCCAGCTGGTTCTCTTTAGGACGCTGGGCATCGATGGCGTTCTCTGACGGCATAATGAACTCGTAATGGACGCCTGGATTGGGCTGCTGGTAGATCATCTGACCAGAGACACACATCATGATTTATGCATAAATAACTGGATCACACTGCATCGATGTGAGCCGCTTAAACGTCCTGAAGATCTTCTGTCCAACCGGTCACATGGTCACACACACTCCAGCCAACCAGCTTTCAGTTTCTTGTCATTATTGTAAACCTTAAACTTCGGGCATTATGATGTTCCTCATTTAAAAGTCACTTCTATAAAATAATATATAATAAATATACATATAAAATTGCTCCAATAATAGGTCACTTATGTAAAAAGTGTCTGCCAAATGAATAAATATCCATCCATCCATCCATCCATTATCTTCCGCTTATCCGGGGCCGGGTCGCGGGGGCAACAGTCTAAGCAGAGACGCCCAGACTTCCCTCTCCCTAGCCACTTCCTCCAGCTCTTCGGGGAACCCAGAGGCGTTCCCAGGCCAGCCGGGAGACACAATCCCTCCAGCGTGTCCTAGGTCTTCCCCGGGGCCTCCTCCCGGTGGGACATTCCCGGAACACCTCCCCGGGAAGGCGTCCAGGAGGCACCCGAAATAGATGCCCGAGCCACCTCAACTGGCTCCTCTCGATGTGGAGGAGCAACGGCTCTACTCTGAGCTCCTCCCGAGTAACTGAGCTTCTCACCCTATCTCTAAGGGAGCGCCCAGCCACCCTGCGGAGAAAGCTCATTTCGGCCGCCTGTATCCGGGATCTTGTCCTTTCGGTCATGACCCACAGCTCATGACCATAGGTGAAAGTAGGAACGTAGATCGACCGGTAAATCGAGAGCTTCGCCTTACAGCTCAGCTCCTTCTTCACCACGACAGACCGGGACATCGACCGCATTACTGCAGAAGCTGCACCGATCCGTCTGTCAATCTCCCGTTCCATCCTTCCCTCACTCGTGAACAAGACCCCAAGATACCTGAACTCCTCCACCTGAAGTAGAAACTCTCCACCAACCTGAAGTGGGCAAGCCACCCTTTTCCGACTGAGAACCATGGCCTCGGATTTGGAGGTGCTGATTCTCATCCCCGGCCTCTTCACACTCGGCTGCAAACCGCCCCAGTGCACGCTGAAGGTCCTGGTCTGAGGAGGCCAACATGACAACGTCATCCGCAAAAAGCAGCGACGAAATCATGTGGTTCCCAAACCGGACACCCTCCGGCCCTTGGCTGCGCCTAGAAATTCTGTCCATAAAAATTATGAACAGAACCAGTGACAAAGGGCAGCCCTGCCGGAGTCCAACATGCACTGGGAACAAGTCCGACTTGCTGCCGGCAATGCGGACCAAGCTCCTGCTCCGGTCGTACAGGGACCAAACAGCCCTAAGCAAGGGGCCCCGGACCCCGTACTCCCAGAGCACCCTCCACAGGATGCCACGAGGTACACAGTCGAATGCCTTCTCTAAATCCACAAAACACATGTGGATTGGTTGGGCAAACTCCCATGAACCCTCCAGCACCCTGGAAAGGGTATAGAGCTGGTCCAATGTTCCACGACCGGGACGAAAACCACACTGTTCCTCCTGAATCCAAGGATGAATAAATATAATAATTAATAAAATAAAATGTATTAAAATAATTCAATTAAAATGAATTAATAATATTAACACAATAATAATAATAATATTAATACCAACAACAGTAGTAGTAATAATAATAATAATAATATGAATAAATTATAATATGAATATATTGATGATAATAATAAAGTGCAATCATAATAATAATAAATAATTATTATTATTATTATTATTATTATTATTATTAAATAACTCAGAATTATATTACATAATTATATTAACATTAAACATTATATTCACTATTATATTGCATAACATAATATTGGGTTCCAAAAAGTGTTACAATAAAGTGGTAACAATAGCTAAATAAATGAATATACACAATGTAAAAATGCCCCAATATTATAAATATTAAAATATTATTAAATTCGAATTATAATAAACATTGTTAATAATTCAGTATAATATTGCACTATATTATATACATTGGGTTCCAAGAAATGTGTTACAATAAAAGTGGTGACAATAGATATGAAGTCTTGATGTGTCACTCACATAAACATCCAGGATCTCATTGGTCGGCCCCTCGGCCAGGAAGGACTCTCCGGCGGTGCTGGTGATCTCATTGGGCCGTCGGTACATGAACATTGTTCCCACTCCCTCATACATTCCTGGACGGTCGATGGCCCAGTTTCCATTAATAATGGATCGGCCAGACCGACTGAGCAGAGCTGCACCCACCCACACACACACACACACACACACACACACACACAGTAGCTGGTCAGAGTTATTGTTGCTGACAGAACTTCAGCAGCTAACGGAGCTTCTAACACACACTGACATCAAACACATGCAACACGTGTTCAGTGACCTGAGGCGGTCGCCCCGCTCATCTCTGCTCTCAGCGCTGGTGTGGGAAGTTTATTAAATCCTGTGGCTCATAAATCAGGAGAGGGAAAAACGGACACTGTGAGAAAAGGATTTTCCATCCTCCACTGAGTTTGACATTGAATAAAGCGCAGTTAATCCTGCAGCGCTGACATCTGATCTTCAACTACAACCACGGCAGACACATAAACCCTGTTCAGCTACTGGAAACACAGATCTGATCGCTGAAGATGAATGATGGAGAGTGTGTTTATGTGCGCAGACGCAGCCACAGGAAGGAGGCCTCATTACAGCATTACTGTCGTTCACTTCCTGCCTCAGCGTCTGGGACTTTAACTAACAGAGACTGAAACACAGATTAAAGGGAAAGTTCACCCAAAAATGAAAATTACCCCATGATTTACTCACTCTATCCATCATAAAAGTGCATCCATCCATCATAACAGTGCATCATGCGGTCCTGTGCTGATCAGCTCGCCGGGTTGTTTACATCTATCTTTAATGAGTCCCTCGCTACATCTGTGGTCCCCACCTCCTTCAAAAAATCCACCATCATCCCTGTCCCTAAGAACAGTAAACCCTCTTGCCTAAATGACTATCGTCCAGTGGCTCTCACGTCTATAGTCATGAAGGTCTTTGAGAGACTCATTAAAAACACCATTTGCGCCTTCATTCCTGACACTTTGGACCCTCTTCAGTTTGCCTATCGTCCCAATAGATCGACTGAAGATGCCATCTCTCATGTCCTCCACTCCTCCCTCACTCACATCGACAGCAAAAGTGGGAACTACGTAAGGCTGCTATTTATTGACTATAGCTCAGCCTTTAACACCATAGTTTTTAACTGTGAATTTGCACTGTCCATGGAGTGGACCTGTTTACATTTCACTGCCGGTTGTATATTCTGTATATAACTGTGTGTGACAAATAAAACTCTTGAATCTTGAATCATAAAAGTGCATCTATCCATCATAAAATTGCATCTATCCATATAGTTATTGTTATAGTTACTATAGTTTTCGTTATCATTATATTAATCGTTCAGTGAATGGACCTTTACTCACCCAGATAGTTCCTGCTCTTCACCATCTCCGTGACATTTATTTTGGTGGCTCCCGGTGGAATCTCCACGATCTTGTGATAACCCACTTTGGACAGGCTGTGTTGAAACAGGCCTGAGACGAGCTTACATGCACTGTTATCCCCTCCGCACACGCCGCATCTGTCAGGCACCTTCCCAGAACCCAACAGGTCGTCGCAGCCGGCGCTCTGCCACAGAGAAACACAGCAGACGTTAATGACCTCTAATACACTCTCTCACACACACACACACACACACACACATACACACACACACACACACACAACCTCTGCTACACTAAGGTCAGTAGCATGTGTAAGACGCGGCTGGAGGCCGTGATTGTCACGTGATCAGTTTATTTGGCTAATGGTTTGGACAGCTTGATCTCTTCTGAACACTGTGTGTCTGTTTTCATGATGCAACGTTGACGTGGGCGGAAGCGACCATTAATCAGACATCAGTGCGGGAGAGACAGGGAATATATTGCTCTTTTCAGCGCTCCATAAATCCAGGGTTTTGTGAACAGGTGCAGAAAGACGGGAGTGAAAAGACAGGAGCGGAACGAGTCAGGAAAAGAGTAAGAGTTCGGACCTGGAGACCTGTGGGAGGTATAGAAACAAACACCCATAACCCCTTGCTGAGGCCAGAGCCAGTGGTCATCTCAGTCCAGAACGCAGCGTCCTGCAAGTGCCAGACTGCTTCATTACAGTTTCACAATCAATGAATTCACAAACAAAACACACAGTGGTCAGTGGAGACAGAAGGCAAAGAGTTTGTCAGTAAGTGATCGGTTTTGGCCTGGACACAAATATTATTATCATTATAGTTCATCACCAAGTGCAATGCAAAGCGTGGGATGCAGTGGAGTAAAGCACGCCGCCACTGGACTCTAGAGCAGTGGAGACGTGTTCTCTGGAGTGACCAATCACGCTCCTCTGTCTGACGATCCCATGGACGAGTCTAGGTTTGGCGGTTGCCAGGAGAACGGGACTTGCCTGACTGCATTGTGCCAAGTGTAAATTTTGGTGGAGGGGGGATTACGGGGTGGGGTTGTTTTTCTGGGGTTGGGCTTGGCCCCTTAGTTCCAGTGAAAGGAACTCTTAATGCTTCACCAAGACATTTTGGACAATTTTATGCTCCCAACTTTGTGGGAACAGTTTGGGAACGGACCCTTCTTGTCCCAACATGACTGCGTTCCAGTGCACAAAGCGTCGGTCCATAAAGACATGGATGAGCGAGTTTGGTGTGGAGGAACTTGACTGGCCTGCACAGAGTCCTGAGCTCATCCCGATAGAACACCTTTGGGATGAATTAGAGCGGAGACTGCGAGCCAGGCCTTCTCGTCCAACATCAGTGCCTGACCTCACAAATGTGCTTCTAGAAGAATGGTCAAAAATTCCCATAAACACACTCCTAAACCTTGTGGAAAGCCTTCCCAGAAGAGCTGAAGCTGTTAGAGCTGCAAAGGGTGGGCCGACTCCATATTAAACCCTACGGATTCAGAATGGGATGGCATTAAAGCTCATGTGCATGTGAAGGCAGGCGGCACAACACTTTTGGTAATATATTGTATAATTATTGTTCTGAACGCAAATTTAGTTATTGTTATCGTTATATTTATCATTATAGATATAGTTATCATTCTGGGTCTGGATGAAAATATAGTTATCATTAGTTATAGTTCTATTTATTGCTTTAGTTATCAATATAACGTCTGTTTAGTCTGATCAAAATCCCTTCAGACACAAAATACAAATGATGGTAATGACTTTCAGACGTGGAAGTAGGAATTTCCCAGGAGGACCTGAAAGAAGCATCAGACCTGAATCAGGTCATGTCGTTCCCAGAGCTGTTCTCTCCCTCTTTCTCTCTCTCTCTCTCTCTGTGGGACATCCGGCCTGTTTGGCACCCGGAGAAACACCAAAACAAGGATTTCGACATTCCTAAAATTCCCTTCAGACTCGCTGCTGAATGACATCTGACGGTGTTTCTGTGTTTTTTAGTGGATGTATAAAGTAGATTCTCCTCTAGCTCTAGTTCATCACATCAGCTTCTGCTCTGAGATGAGACTGAAGACTAGAGAATATCTTTCTGCATGTAATCATCATCATCATCATCATCATCATCATGCCGTGGGTCAAACAGATGCGGCGTTGCAGATGTGACAGCTGGACGCATGACGGCCCTCAAACACCAAACCTCTAGAGTTTCAGACTGAATGTAAATGTGACGGGATCAGCGTCTCGTCTGATATGTAATATCCTCTCTGAAGTCCATCAACAGTAAAAGCTCTTTGAACCGACTGGGCAGCTCGGGTTTGTGGTTCACCAGCGAGAATGAAGCTGGCAACGGGAAAGACGCAGTCGGACTGACCCGACGGCTACGGTTACAGGCGAACTGGGATATTTTACACTCCATAATGGGCGAATTCAAACAAAAGCACCTTTACACAGAAAGAACACAAACCAATGCTCTCGATGGATCACACGCTCTCGGAAATCATTCTGAAGTTATTGATATTTCAAGCCCTCGACTGAACCATCACAATTATTATTCAAACAAAGCAGCTCTTTGTGTGTGTGTGTGTGTGTGTGTGTGTGTGATTCTCACATTCACCTAGGTCTTGTACTGCAAATTCACATTGTAACTTCTGTAATAAATAAATGCAGTTGCTAGAGTCCTAAAGTCTTCTTTCAGATGAAATACGACATCTGCTGCACTGAGCCTCCTCTTCTCTGCACCAACTGCATGAGTTCCCACGATGCACTGGGCTGAACGAGCCAGGAGCTTATGGACAGGCTGGAAGCCTTTCAATCGACACTTTCCGTCCAGCACAGCGTTTCCCTCTCAAAGCCAACAAACAGACACGACGAGCTCTCAGATCACTTAATCTGCCGGCGGCCATGAAACATCACAATGTGTGTCATGTATTTATGAAAGGAGTAATCTAGAATGGCATCGCTACAAATTCAGATCATCATGACTGATGCATGAAGACGTACAATACAACAAAGCATTGATCTATGAACCATAACATTTACTAACCCTCTTTTTAGACCAAAACATGTTACATTGTTACAAATATTTCATTGGAATGAAACATTGTGAATTTTGTGGTACAAAAAAAATGGTACACATGATTAGAAATGGCCTTAAAACATGATCAAGTGCAAAAAACATGAAACTACAGAGTGTTTTTGGGTTTAATCTACAAATCAGCAATGATGAAGTAACCTATGATAATGTGTAAACATATATCCAACCGGAAAACCTAATAAAAGTAAGTAATTATGCCTGAAAATACTCTTATAGCCCAGTTTCAGCTGTTCATGGGCAGTTCTCACTTGTGTGGTTTGAGTTTGATAGTTTTCCATCTGTGATCTCCTGCGTGTTTATTTTAATTTAAGGACTGTTTATTTTTGGATACTCCAGTGTTTTGTCGTGCTCTTTACACAGTAGGGCTGCACGATATATAGTTTTACCATCGATATCACGATGTGCGATGTCAAGTATTGGGATCGTAGTTGATCCGTATGCGCCACTGGATCGGAATGCATGTAATTTGCGGATTAATGACAAAGTTTAACTATCTTAGAGTGAATGTTTATCATTTGCATGTGCTTTTACGTTAAGCATCAAACACAAGAGGACTGGTTTGTGCAGACAGCATGTGAACATCAAATTTTGTTCACTTTTTCTTTCTTCTGTGCTTAAACGGACACGTGCACATAAAATTAAGTCAAAATATCATCTCTGCGAGTAACCTCGTAAACACAGTCGGTTATGTTGAGAAAGAAAACGGATGCATATCATTATATTGGATCAGTGCATTCGTCTTAAAGTGATAGCCGCCTAATATATCCGCATCTGTTTGTGTCACCAATGCTAATCAAACAACAAAACAAAATCACTTTAGTAGCTTTAACAAAGATCAATTGTATTAATTAATTATATTTAATACAGTAAATACAGCTTTATTTTACATGATTATTCTATGTACCTATGTACCTGATTTACCGGAAAAACAAAGCACTGCTTGTATCTTTGTTCTATTGTGTTTATCTATGCTTGTAATTTGTTTATTATTTTCTATGCAGATGCACTCCCCATAAAAACCACCCTAATCATCCTAGAATAATTACAAATAGAGCTGTTGTGACACCTGTCTTTACATGCACATGAACTTAAATGCCATCCCATTCTTAATCTGTAGGGTTTAATATGGAGTCGGCCCAAACTCGCTCATCCATGTCTTTATGGACCGATGCTTTGTGCACTGGAGCGCAGTCATGTTGGGACAGGAAGGGGCCGTCCCTAAACTGTTCCCACAAAGTGGGGAGCATGAAATTGTCCAAAATGTCTTGGTATGCTGAAGCATTAAGAGTTCCTTTCACTGGAACTAAGGGGCCAAGCCCAACCCCTGAAAAACAATCCCACCCCATAATCCCCCCTCCACCAAACTTTACACTTGGCACAATGCAGTCAGGCAAGTCCCGTTCCCCTGGCAACCGCCAAACCCAGACTCGTCCATGGGATTGTCAGACAGAGAAGCGTGATTGGTCACTCCAGAGAACACATCTCCACTGCTCTAGAGTCCAGTGGCGGCGTGCTTTACTCCACTGCATCCCATGCTTTGCATTGCTCTTGGTGATGTAAGGCTTGGATGAGCTGCTCGGCCATGGAAACCCTTTCCATGAAGCTCTCTACGCACTGTTCTTGAGCTCATCTGAAGGCCACAGAAGTCTGGAGGTCTGGAGCTATTGACTCTGCAGAAAGTTGGTGACTTCTGCACACTGCGACCCTCAGCATGCGCTGACCCCGCTCTGTGATTTTACATGGCCTAACACTTCGTGGCTGAGTTGCTGTTGTTCCCAATTGCTTCCACTTTGTTATAATCCCACTAACAGTTGAGTGTGGAATATTTAGTAGTGAGGAAATTTCAGGAATGGACTTATTGCACAGGTGGCAACCTATCACGGTCCCACGCTTGAGTTCACTGAGCTCCTGAGAGCGACCCATTCTTTCACAAATGTGTGTAGAAGCGTCTGCATGCCTAGTGCTTGATTTATACACCTGTGGCCATGAAGGGATTGAACACCTGAACTCAGGGATTTGGAGGGGCGGCACAATACTTTTGGCAATATCGTGCATATTGCAGAAAAAAAAAATATTGCAATGTCAGTTTTTCCCAATATCGTGCAGCCCTATTACACAGCCACCATTACATTATAGAAATGGTGAATAATTTAAAGGTGAATATTTTCTAGTAGCATGGAGTCCCTTAAAAATACAAAATCATAAAGAATAAATATTAGAGACAAAAACTAAAGAAAAAAACTAGACTTTAAAAACAAGAAAACAAAAACAAAATATACATATAAAATCTAACTCAAAATATTAACAAAACTATAATAGTATTACTAAAATAACACTGCCTCGTATAACACTCATATTTGTGTCTGTGAAACTGACAGCACGTCACAGAGAATATATATATATGATGGGAACATATATTTTACAACAGCACTGCAGTCTGAACACACGGCGTCTGTATGTGTCTGTGTGTCTGACAGCGAGTCACATTCCTGTAAAACTTCATGTGGACCCCATGTGGAGGACGAGACCAGCACAAATGCACTGTGGGGATTTAAGAGTGTAACCGCGAGATAACAGCCACTGTTTTACCAGGGCTAACTCCAGCCGTGGAGCCACTTTAATTACCTTCAGGTCTGCGACACACAAAAACACTACAAACATTTCATGTCAGGCTCCTCTTATCACAATGCTTTGGCAATATTGTATGTAACACAAAAACATGCCAAAAATGTACTTTAAATTGTAAACTGTCATCATAAAGAGCCTTTTCTACAGATGACGAAAGCATAAGAGATGGATGAAGTGAGTCTTGTGATTTATGGCTCATCCGAGCGCTGGCATCAGCATGAGGGAAACGTCCGTCTGTCTGCGGAAACGAGCGCTGAGGTCGAGGTTACGAGTGTAAACACACAGCGGCCGCCCGTAAAGCGTGCTGAAATAGCCAGCGGTGGCACTGGGTTCCTCACAGCTGGCACAAACACGGCACCCCTCTCCTTCTTTCATCTCGCAGATCCTGTTATTAAAAAAGCCCAGCGATGACATTTAAACGGCCTCTGCGGTGCCGTTTCTGCAGCGTTTGACATGTTAATGATGGGAGGGGAAGTACTGTAGGAAGTGAACGTGGCCTCAGAAACCATCTGTGCACATTATTCACACCCGAGCAGACAATGAGTGCCACAATCCCTCTCAAGGACACGCGTTTATCGTGCTAATGAACAGAAAGCATGAAAGCTTCATCCAAAGAAGAGCCGAGCGATTTATACCACAAAATCATGCATATTTTACACAATCATGTGATCTTGCCTGTACAGTTCAGTGCATTAAATACTTTACAAATAAAAGGTGATTCATCCATAATTACTTTTTATTTATTGATGGATCTTGATGGACTCAAATCAAAAGATCAGAGTAAAAACAATTCAAAACTTCTTCAAAACTCATAAAACAGACTGTCAATTCTGTAAAAAGTTTTGCACATTTGTTGAATGAATATTACTGTGGTCTAAAACATCTGCGCTTAACAAACAGCCTTTTTGCATAATTTTTAAATATTTAGTGCTCAGCCCTAAACTAAAGACTAAGGTATGCAGAATAAGAATGATAATAGTCCAGCTAAAGAGAAAGATCTTCCACGTTTGTATAAATGTAATTTCCCAGAAAGCACACGGACAGACGCGTGTCATCAAAGCAAACATGAAAACACACAGACCTGCGTCCACGGCTTCCCCAGGACACGCATCTGCAGACAGACGAGCAGCAGCGGGGCGACGGCAGACAGCATCATGACACACACACACACACACATACACACACACACACACACACGCGTGTCGCTCTCTGTGTGAATGTGTTGTCCTCCCGGAGCGAGGTCACATGAGCCGCTGTGGCTCCCGCACAACCAGTGTCTCTCTGAACAACACACACATGTGAAAGCTGAGCTGCTGGAGGAGGAGGAACAGTGGGAACGGAGAGAGAGAGAGAGAGAGAGAGAGAGAGAGAGAGAGAGAGAGAGAGAGAGAGAGAGAGAGAGAGAGAGAGAGAGAGAGTTTGAGGATGATAGACAGAAACACACAACATGAAACCAGCTGCTCTCTTTGTACACAGAACAATTACCATTTTCATTTACCATGGTGTCTATGTGGTTTATATGTGATTACCATGTTCAAAAACAATGAATTGTTATAATACTGTGTCCAAAACACATGGTATCATTGTGGTACTATCTGGGAAAATACAGCTCATGTCCAATCAAAAAAAGTAATTATTTTGGACTTTAACAGGCAGGATGAGATGTTTCTGTAAACCGATGAGAGCAGAATCACACAGGTGAGAGGAAAAATATTGGTCAAGAGAGAGAAGTAGCAATCAATCAACACATCCTAGCAACCCCGAAGCTACATCCTGACAACCACCCAAAACACCCTAGCAAAACTCTGGCAACCGCACAGCTACATCATGACAACCATGCATCAACACCATGACAACCACCCAGAACACCATAGCAAAACCCTGGCAACCACACAGCAACACCCCAACAACCACAGAGTAAGACCCTGAGAACCATGCAGAACACCTTAGCAAAACCCTGGCAACCACCCAGAACATCTTGGCAAAACCCTAGCAACCACACAGCAACACCCTGAAAACCACCCAGAACACCTTAGCAAAACCCTGGCAATCTCCCAACAACACCCTGAAAATCATGCAGCAACACCATGACAACCACCCAGAACACCTTAGCAAAACCCTGGCAATCTCCCAACAACACCCTGAAAATCATGCAGCAACACCATGACAACCACCCAGAACACCTTAGCAAAACCCTGGCAATCTCCCAACAACACCCTGAAAATCATGCAGCAACACCATGACAACCACCCAGAACACCTTAGAAAACCCTAGCAACCACACAGCAACACCCTGACAACCACCCAGAACACCTTAGCAAAACCCTGGCAACCACCCAGAATATCTTGGCAAAACCCTAGCAACCACACAGCAACACCCTGACAACCACCCAGAACACCTTAGCAAAACCCTGGCAATCTCCCAACAACACCCTGAAAATCATGCAGCAACACCATGACAACCACCCAGAACACCTTAGCAAAACCCTGGCAACCACACAGCAACACCCTAACAACCATGCAGCAACACCATGACAACCACTCAGAACACCCTAGCAAAATGCTGGCAACCACACAGCAGCACTCTAACAACCACATAGCAACACCTTGGCAACGATCCACAACTCCCTAGCAAACCCATATCAACGCCATGGCAATTAACCAGAAATCCCTAGCAAGTTAGCAACCACTCAGAACAACCTAATAACCCCATAGCAACACCATTCAACCCAACCAGAACACACTAGAAATGACATAGCAACACGCTGGCAACCATCCACAACATCCTAGCAATCTCATAGCAACACCCTGGCCACCACCCAGAACACCATAACAACACCCTGGCGACCACTCAAAGCATCTTAGCAATCTTATAGCAACAGCCTGACAATCACCAAGAAACACCCAAATAGCGACACCCTGGCAACCATCCACAACACCCCTAGCAAACCTGATTTTTTTC
>JAGHMJ010004650.1:190000-210000 GCA_018749465.1 Paracanthobrama guichenoti | reverse complement strand
TGTCATAATGTGACATTTTTATCACAATTCAGTACATATTCTCTTTAAATTCTATTTATTGCAATGCAATAATCATATTCAGACTAAATGTTTTTGGTAACTTTACAACAAGGTCCCATTTGTTAACTAGTTAATTAGTGAATGCATTAGCAAACGTAGGTAATTGTGACATTTTATCACACTATTCTAACTTTATAACTCATAATTGCAACTTTATATCACACACCATGCGACAGTCAGAACTGAGAGATATAAAGTCAGAATTATCTTTTAAATTGTTTTATTCTGGCGGAAACAAGATTGCATAAACATGAACTAGCAATAAACAATATATTTCTTTCTATTCTTTGCTAATGTTGTTTGTTCATGTCAGCGCATTAACTAATGTTAATAATTAACATTGACTAATATGAATAAATCCTTAGCATTGGTCATTGTTAGTTCATGTTAACTAATGTAAGTAAATGAAACTTTATTGTAAAGTGTTGCCATGTTGTTTTAATAAAAATCAGGGTTACAGTATTTGGTAACACTTTATTTTACAGCATTCTCGTTACAAATGTTGCATGCATTTACAATAGAAATGACAGTAAATTATGCATAATTACATGCAACTGACCCTAAACCAAACCCTAACCCAATAGTAAGTACATGTAGTTACTCAGTACTTAAATACTTAATCACACCTTAAAATAAAGTGAAACTCAGTATTTTAAGGTGTCCTTGTTACAGTGTGATTAAGTATTTAAGTACTGAGTAACTACATGTACTTACTATTGGATTAGGGTTTGGTTTAGGGTCAGTTGCATCATGTAATAATGCATGATTCACTGTGCATGTAACGTGCAACACACACGGTTACCAAAAGCAGCATTTAATAACACAAACACTATCACAGCATACTTTACAAACTGAATATCATATCAATGTTTGCCTCACGGTAATGAGGATGAGATTACAGTAGGAGGTGTAAATGACCTGCACTAGAAACCCAAATCATACCTGCGACACATCACTGAGAATGAAACTTTCTGCTAAAAGAGAAAACATCTCAATACTGCCCTCAACTGGACAACGGCAGCACTGCAGCTTCTAGTGCGCTTGATCTGAAGCAGTGTGCACTGGGAAACTAGTATGCTACCTGTCTGGAAGCAAAATAATGCAGTAAACACCTGATTCCTACCTGACACTTTCCCGCCACACACATGGACGTCTGGTTCTGTCCACACGGAGTTCCGTCGATGACCCGGTCCGACTGACGGACATAGAACCGGAAGCCGATGGCACGGCAGTTGAGCTCACAGCGCTGCTCACTGGACACTGACCAAACACACAGAATCAACACAATGAGCAACAGAGTAACAAACACATGTACGCATGTAAAATACTAAATCTGAGTATTTCATTACAGCTACACTTTAAGTGGGTGGTCATCAAATTACAGTTACATACGAAAAGTATTTTAGATTACCAAAGTGATAACTTGGAATTGTAACGTCATTTATTTCATTTAAACATTAATGTAAACAGTGATTGGTGATTCTCAGACTCTGACACTGCAAAAGTTTCATACCCCTTGCAGAATATGCCTTTTTTATTTTATTTTAACAAAATAAGAGGGATTGGGGATCATAAAAATTGCATGTTACTTTTATTTAGTCCTGTCCCGAATAAGCTACTCACCATAATAGATGTTTACATACTCTACAAGACAAAATGATTACAAATTGCCCATTCAAAACCTTGAATCTGAACCGTCTGTCGTTCCCTGATGATCCACGACTGTTTCATGTTTTGTGATAGTTTGAGTCCCTTGTTTAAGTCATTTGTTTAGATAATTGCAACTTTTTATCTCACAATTTAAAAAGTAAAAAAAAAAAAAAAAAAAAAGCCAGAACTGTAAGATAAAGTCGCAATTACCTTTTATATTTAGTGGCAGAAACGAGCTTCCATGAAACGCAATAGATTAAGAGCAAGGGGTGAAAAATTTTGAGCAGAATGATGTGTAGATTTTGCTTATAGATCATATTTGTTCATGTAGTCCTGCCCTTCTGAAGATAGTAACTACATGTTTCCCAGAAGACAAAATAAGTACAATTTACCCTGTTCATCCGATTCATAAAGTTCACACACCCCAGATATTAATGCATCACATTTCCTTCTTGAGTATCAGTATTTTTTTTTCTTATTTTTCTTTATTTTGTATAGTCAGAATTGTGTTATAAAGTTGCAATTGTGTGATGTCGCAACTGTGTGATATAATGTCGCAACTGTGTGATATAATGCCGCAACTGTGTGATATAATGCAACTGTGTGATATAATGCCGCAACTGTGTGATATAATGCAACGGTGTGATATAATGCATAACAACTGTGTGATATAATGCAACTGTGTGATATAATGCGCAACTGTGTGATATAATGCGCAACTGTGTGATATAATGCAACGGTGTGATATAATGCCGCAACTGTGTGATATAATGTCGCAACTGTGTGATATAATGCAACTGTGTGATATAATGCAACTGTGTGATATAACTGTGTGATATAATGTCGCAACTGTGTGATATAATGCAACTGTGTGATATAATGTCGCAACTGTGTGATATAATGGTGCAACTGTGTGATATGTCGCAACTGTCTGATATAATGCCGCAACTGTGTGATATAATGCAACTGTGTGATATAATGCCGCAACTGTGTGATATAATGTCGCAACTGTGTGATATAATGCCGCAACTGTGTGATATAATGCCGCAACTGTGTGATATAATGCAACTGTGTGATATAATGCCGCAACTGTGTGATATAATGCCGCAACTGTATTATAAAGTCGCAACTGTGTGATATAATACCGCAACTGTGTGATATAATGCAACTGTGTGATATAATGGCGCAACTGTGTGATATAATGTCGCAACTGTGTTATAAAGTCCCAACTGTGTGATATAATGCAAATGTGTTATAAAGTCCCAACTGTGTTATAAAGTCCCAACTGTGTGATAAAGTCCCAACTGTGTGATATAATGCCGCAACTGTGTGATATAATGCCGCAACTGTGTTATAAAGTCCCAACTGTGTGATATAATGCCGCAACTGTATTATAAAGTCGCAACTGTGTGATATAATGCTGCAACTGTGTGATATAATGTCGCAACTGTGTGATATAATGCCGCAACTGTGTGATAGCAACTGTGTGATATAATGCCGCAACTGTGTGATATAATGCAACTGTGTGTATATAAAGTCCCAACTGTGTGATAAAGTCGCAACTGTGTTATAATGTCCCAACTGTGTTATAAAGTCACAACTGTGTGATATAATGTCCCAACTGTGTGATATAATGCCGCAACTGTGTGATATAATGCCGCAACTGTGTGATATAATGTCCCAACTGTGTGATATAATGCATAACTGTGTGATTATAACTGTGTGATATAAAACTGTGTGATATAATGCAAACTGTGTGATATAATGATATAATGTCGCAACTGTGTGATATAATCGCAACTGTGTGATATAATGCAACTGTGTGATATAATGGCGCAACTGTGTGATATAATGCAACTGTGTGATATAATGCAACTGTGTGATATAATGGCGCAACTGTGTTATAAAGTCGCAACTGTGTGATATAATGCCGCAACTGTGTTATAAAGTCGCAACTGTGATATAATGCAACTGTGTGATATAATGCAACTGTGTGATATAATGTCGCAACTGTGTGATATAATGCAACTGTGTGATATAATGCATAACTGTGTGATATAATGCAACTGTGTGATATAATGTCTTAACTGTGTGATATAATGCGCAATTGTGTGATATAATGCCGCAACTGTGTGATATAATGCTGCAACTGTGTGATGCCGCAACTGTGTGATATAATGCCGCAACTGTGTGATATAATGCAACTGTGTGATATAATGCAACTGTGTGATATAATGTCGCAACTGTGTGATATAATGCAACTGTGTGATATAATGGCGCAACTGTGTGATATAATGCAACTGTGTGATATAATGCAACTGTGTGATATAATGTCGCAACTGTGTTATAAAGTCGCAACTGTGTGATATAATGCCGCAACTGTGTTATAAAGTCGCAACTGTGATATAATGCAACTGTGTGATATAATGCAACTGTGTGATATAATGTCGCAACTGTGATATAATGCAACTGTGTGATATAATGCACGCAACTGTGTGATATGTGATATAATGTCGCAACTGTGATATAAATGCAACTGTGTGATATAATGCAACTGTGTGATATAAAGCAACTGTGTGATATAATGCCGCAACTGTGTGATATATAATGCAACTGTGTGATATAATAACTGTGTGATATAATGCAACTGTGTGATATGCGCAACTGTGTGATATAATGCAACTGTGTGATATAATGCCGCAACTGTGTGATATAATGCAACTGTGTGATATAATGCAACTGTGTGATATAAGTCCGCAACTGTGTGATATAAAGTCGCAACTGTGTGATATAATGCAACTGTGTGATATAATGTTATAAAGTCCCAACTGTGTGATAAAGTCCCAACTGTGTGATATAATGGCGCAACTGTGTGATATAATGTCGCAACTGTGTTATAAAGTCCCAACTGTGTGATATAATGCCGCAACTGTGTTATAAAGTCCCAACTGTATGATATAATCCCAACTGTGTGATATAATGCCGCAACTGTGTGATATAATGCAACTGTGTGATATAATGTCGCAACTGTGTGATATAATGCAACTGTGTGATATAATGGCGCAACTGTGTTATAATGTCGCAACTGTGTGATGATATCCCAACTGTGTGATATAATGCCGCAACTGTGATATTACTGTGTGATATAATGCCGCAACTGTGTGATATAATGCAACTGTGTGATATAATCGCAACTGTGTGATATAATGCAACTGTGATATAATGCAACATAACTGTGATATAATGCAACTGTGTGATATAATGCCGCAACTGTGTGATATAATGCAACTGTGTGATATAATGCAACTGTGTGATATAATGCCGCAACTGTGTGATATAATGCGCGCAACTGTGTTATAAAGTCCCAACTGTGTGATATAATGCCGCAACTGTGTGATATAATGTCGCAACTGTGTGTGATATAATGCCGCAACTGTGTGTTATAATGTCGCAACTGTGTGATATAAAGTCCCAACTGTGTGATATAAAGTCCCAACTGTGTGATAAAGTCCCAACTGTGTGATATAATGCCAACTGTGTGATATAAAGTCCCAACTGTGTGATATAATGTCCCAACTGTGTGATATAAAGTCCCAACTGTGTGATATAATGCCGCAACTGTGTGATATAAATGTCCCAACTGTGTGATATAATGTCGCAACTGTGTATTATAAAGTACGCAACTGTGTGATATAATGCCGCAACTGTGTTATAAAGTCCCAACTGTGTGATATAAGTCCCAACTGTGTGATAAAGTCCCAACTGTGTGATATAATGCCGCAACTGTGTGATATAATGTCGCAACTGTGTGATATAATGTCCCAACTGTGTGATATAATGCCGCAACTGTGTGATATAATGTCGCAACTGTGTGATATAATGCCGCAACTGTGTGATATAATGCACAACTGTGTGATATAATGCAACTGTGTGATATAATGCCGCAACTGTGTGATATAATGCAACTGTGATATAATGCCGCAACTGTGTGATATAAATGCAACTGTGTGATATAATGCAACTGTGTGATATAATGCAACTGTGTGATATAATGCAACTGTGTGATATAATGGCGCAACTGTGTGATATAATGGCGCAACTGTGTGATATAATGCAACTGTGATATAAATGCAACTGTGTGATATAATGCCGCAACTGTGTTATAATGCGCAACTGTGTGATATAATGCCGCAACTGTGTTATAAAGTCGCAACTGTGATATAATGCAACTGTGTGATATAATGCAACTGTGTGATATAATGTCGCAACTGTGTGATATAATGCAACTGTGTGATATAATGTCGCAACTGTGTGATATAATGCAACTGTGTGATATAATGCATAACTGTGTGATATAATGCGATATAACTGTGTGATATAATCGCAACTGTGTGATATAATGCCGCAACTGTGTGATATAATGCCGCAACTGTGTGATATAATGCAACTGTGTGATATATACTGTGTGATATGCAACTGTGTGATATAATGTCGCAACTGTGTGATATAATGCAACTGTGTGATATAATGGCGCAACTGTGTGATATAGTGCAACTGTGTGATATAATGGCGCAACTGTGTGATATAATGTCGCAACTGTGTTATAAAGTCCCAACTGTGTGATATAATGCCGCAACTGTGTTAAAGTCCCAACTGTATGATATAATGCCGCAACTGTGTGATATAATGCCGCAACTATGTGATATAATGCAACTGTGATATAATGCCGCAACTGTGTGATATAATGCAACTGTGTGATATAATGGCGCAACTGTGTTATAAAGTCGCAACTGTGTGATATAATGCGCAACTGTGTTATAAAGTCGCAACTGTGATATAATGCAACTGTGATATATAATGCAACTGTGTGATATAATGCATAACTGTGTGATATAATGCAACAACTGTGATATAATGCGCAACTGTGTGATATAATGCAACTGTGTGATATAATGCAACTGTGTGATATAATGCCGCAACTGTGTGATATAATGCCGCAACTGTGATATAATGTCGCAACTGTGCGCAACTATAATATAATGTCCGCAACTGTGTGATATAATGCCGCAACTGTGTGATATAATGTCGCAACTGTGTGTTATAATGCCGCAACTGTGTTATAAAGTCCCAACTGTTATAAGTCCCAACTGTGTGATATAATGTCGCAACTGTGTGATATAATGCCGCAACTGTGTGATATAATGCCGCAACTGTGTTATAAAGTCCCAACTGTGTGATATAATGCCGCAACTGTGTGATATAATGTCGCAACTGTGTGATATAAAGTCCCAACTGTGTGATATAATGCCGCAACTGTGTTATAAAGTCCCAACTGTTATAAAGTCCCAACTGTGTGATAAAGTCCCAACTGTGTGATATAATGCCGCAACTGTGTGATATAATGCCGCAACTGTGTTATAAAGTCCCAACTGTGTGATATAATGCCGCAACTGTGTGATATAATGTCGCAACTGTGTGATATAATGCCGCAACTGTGTGATATAATGCAACTGTGTGATATAATGTCGCAACTGTGTGATATAATGCAACTGTGTGATATAATGTCGCAACTGTGTGATATAATGCAACTGTGTGATATAATGTCGCAACTGTGTGATATAATGCAACTGTGTGATATAATGGCGCAACTGTGTTATAAAGTCGCAACTGTGTGATATATTGCCGCAACTGTGTTATAAAGTCGCAACTGTGTGATATAATGCCGCAACTGTGTGATATAATGCCGCAACTGTGTGATGCCGCAACTGTGTGATATAATGCCGCAACTGTGTGATATAATGCAACTGTGTGATATAATGTCGCAACTGTGTGATATAATGCAACTGTGTGATATAATGCCGCAACTGTGTGATATAATGCAACTGTGTGATATAATGCCGCAACTGTGTGATATAATGCCGCAACTGTGTGATATAATGCAACTGTGTGATATAATGCCGCAACTGTGTGATATAATGCCGCAACTGTGTGATATAATGCAACTGTGTGATATAATGGTGCAACTGTGTGATATAATGGCGCAACTGTGTGATATAATGTCGCAACTGTGTTATAAAGTCCCAACTGTGTGATATAATGCCGCAACTGTGTTATAAAGCCGCAACTGTGTGATATAATGCCGCAACTGTGTGATATAATGCCGCAACTGTGATATAATGCCGCAACTGTGATATAATGCCGCACTGTGTGATATAATGCCGCAACTGTGTGATAGCAACTGTGTGATATAATGCCGCAACTGTGTGATATAATGCCGCAACTGTGTTATAAAGCCGCAACTGTGTGATATAATGCCGCAACTGTGTGATATAATGCCGCAACTGTGTGATATAATGCCGCAACTGTGTGATATAATGCCGCAATGCAATATGTGATAGCAACTGTGTGATATAATGCGCAACTGTGTGATATAATGTCGCAACTGTGTGATATAATGCGCAACTGTGTGATAGCAACTGTGTGATATAATGCCGCAACTGTGTGATATAATGTCGCAACTGTGTGATATAATGTCGCAACTGTGTGATATAATGTCGCAACTGTGTGATATAATGTCGCAACTGTGTGATATAATGTCGCAACTGTGTGATATAATGCAACTGTGTGATATAATGTCGCAACTGTGTGATATAATGCAACTGTGTGATATAATGTCGCAACTGTGTTATAAAGTCCCAACTGTGTGATATAATGCCGCAACTGTGTTATAAAGTCCCAACTGTGTGATATAATGCCGCAACTGTATTATAAAGTCGCAACTGTGTGATATAATGTCGCAACTGTGTGATATAATGCCGCAACTGTGTGATATAATGCCGCAACTGTGTTATAAAGTCCCAACTGTGTGATATAATGTCGCAACTGTGATATAAAGTCGCAACTGTGTGATATAATCGCAATAATGATATAATGCATAACTGTGTGATATAATGTCGCAACTGTGTGATATAATGTCGCAACTGTGTGATATAATGCCGCAACTGTGTGATATAATGCAACTGTGTGATATAATGCAACTGTGTGATATAATGCAACTGTGTGATATAATGCGCAACTGTGTGATATAAATGCCGCCAACTGTGATATAAAATACGCAACTGTGTGATATAATGTCGCAACTGTGTGATATAATGTCGCAACTGTGTGATATAATGTGCAACTGTGTGATATAATGCAACTGTGTGATATAATGCCGCAACTGTGTGATATAATGCCGCAACTGTGTGATATAATAACTGTGTGATATAATGCAACTGTGTGATATAATGCCGCAACTGTGTGATATAATGCGCAACTGTGTTATAAAGCATAACTGTGATATAATGCCGCAACTGTGTGATATAATGCGCAACTGTGTGCGATATAATGCGCAACTGTGTGATAGCAACTGTGTGATATAATGTCGCAACTGTGTGATATAATGTCGCAACTGTGTGATATAATGTCGCAACTGTGATATAATGCCGCAACTGTGTGATATAATGCCGCAACTGTGATAGCAACTGTGTGATGTAATGTCGCAACTGTTTGATATAATGCCGCAACTGTGTGATATAATGCCGCAACTGTGTGATATAATGTCGCAACTGTGTGATATAATGCAACTGTGTGATATAATGTCGCAACTGTGTGATATAATGTCGCAACTGTGTGATATAATGCAACTGTCTGATATAATGTCGCAACTGTGTGATATAATGCCGCAACTGTGTGATATAATCCTGCAACTGTGTTATAAAGTCATAACTGTGTGATATAATGCCGCAACTGTGTGATATAATGCCGCAACTGTGTGATATAATGCAACTGTGTGATATAATGCCGCAACTGTGTGATATAATGCCGCAACTGTGTGATATAACTGTGTGATATAATGCGCAACTCTGTGATATAATGCAACTGTGTGATATAATGCCGCAACTGTGTTATAAAGCCGCAACTGTGTGATATAATGCCGCAACTGTGTGATATAATGCCGCAACTGTGTTATATATAACTGTGATATAATGCACAACTGTAACTGTGTGATATAATGCCGCGCAACTGTGTGATATAATGCCGCAACTGTGTGATATAATGCAACTGTGTGATATAATAATCGCAACTGTGTGATATAATGCAACTGTGTGATATAATGCCGCAACTGTGTGATATAATGCCGCAACTGTGTGATATAATGCAACTGTGTGATATAATGCCGCAACTGTGTGATATAATGCGCAACTGTGTGATATAATGCAACTGTGTGATATAATGGTGCAACTGTGTGATATAATGGTGCAACTGTGTGATATAATGTCGCAACTGTGTGATATAAGTCCCAACTGTGTGATATAATGCCACAACTGTGTGATATAATGCCGCAACTGTGTTATAAAGTCCCAACTGTGTGATATAATGTCGCAACTGTGTGATATAATGTCGCAACTGTGTGATATAATGCCGCAACTGTGTGATATAATGCCGCAACTGTGTGATATAATGCCGCAACTGTGTGATATAATGCCGCAACTGTGTGATATAATGCCGCAACTGTGTGATATAATGCATAACTGTGATATAATGCCGCAACTGTGTGATATAATGCGCAACTGTGTGATAGCAACTGTGATATAATGCCGCTGTGTGATATAAAACTAACTGTGATATAATGCCGCAACTGTGTGATATAATGCCGCAACTGTGTGATATAATGTCGCAACTGTGTGATATAATGCCGCAACTGTGTGATAGCAACTGTGTGATATAATGCCGCAACTGTGTGATATAATGTCACAACTGTGTGATATAATGCCGCAACTGTGTGATATAATGTCACAACTGTGTGATATAATGCCGCAACTGTGTGATATAAAGTCGCAACTGTGTGATATAATGCCGCAACTGTATGATATAATGTCGCAACTGTGTGATATAATGTCGCAACTGTGTGATATAATGCCGCAACTGTGTGATATAATGCAACTGTGTGATATAATGGCGCAACTGTGTTATAAAGTCCCAACTGTGTGATATAATGCCGCAACTGTGTTATAAAGTCCCAACTGTGTGATATAATGCATAACTGTATTATAAAGTCGCAACTGTGTGATATAATGTCGCAACTGTGTGATATAATGCCGCAACTGTGTGATATAATGTCGCAACTGTGTGATATAATGCCGCAACTGTGTTATAAAGTCCCAACTGTGTGATATAATGCTGTGTTATAAAGTCCCAACTGTTGATATAATGTCGCAACTGTGTGATATAAAGTCGCAACTGTGTGATATAATGCCGCAACTGTGTGATATAATGTCGCAACTGTGTGATATAATGTCGCACTTAACTGTGTGATATAATGCCGCGACTGTGTGATATAATGCGCAATTGTGTGATATAATGCTGCAACTGTGTGATATAATGCTGCAACTGTGTGATATAATGCCGCAACTGTGTTATAAAGCCGCAACTGTGTGATAAAGCCGCAACTGTGTGATATAATGCCGCAACTGTGTGATATAATGCCGCAACTGTGTTATAAAGTCGCAACTGTGTGATATAATGTCACAACTGTGTGATATAATGTCGCAACTGTGTGATATAATGTCGCAACTGTGTGATATAATGTCGCAACTGTGTGATATAATGCCGCAACTGTGTTATAAAGTCCCAACTGTGTGATATAATGCCGCAACTGTATTATAAAGTCGCAACTGTGTGATATAATGTCGCAACTGTGTGATATAATGCCGCAACTGTGTGATATAATGTCGCAACTGTGTGATATAATGCCGCGACTGTGTGATATAATGCCGCAATTGTGTGATATAATGCAACTGTGTGATATAATGCTGCAACTGTGTGATATAATGCCGCAACTGTGTTATAAAGCCGCAACTGTGTGATAAAGCCGCAACTGTGTGATATAATGCCGCAACTGTGTGATATAATGCCGCAACTGTGTTATAAAGCCGCAACTGTGTGATATAATGTCGCAACTGTGTGATATAATGCCGCAACTGTGTGATATAATGTCGCAACTGTGTGATATAATGCCACAACTGTGTGATATAAAGTCTCAATTGCAAGTTATAAAGTCAGAGTTATATTGTCTGCATTTTTTCCTACAAGATATATTGTGGAAAAACTGATGTTGTTTAAAATAATATGCCTCGTCCTATGTTGGGTGGTCCTGTTCGGGTTCGGGTTAGGAGACTTCATCACAGAGAAGAGCCACTCAAAGTCTAAGACTTAAGTTCTGGAGTTCAAATCACTGTGATCTCTAGTATTAAAGAGAACAGAATCTGAGGCTTGTAATGATTGACAGTAGCCACAAGAGGGCAGCAAAGACACGTGATGAATCACCTACAGGTCATGTGATTCTCTCTGAATGATCTAAACATTGCTATTAAGTTATGAAAACTCTACTTCTGAATGTTCAAAACGTCCAGTTTTTCCTTGGAATGTTCCATTGTATCATTCTTCAAACATTATGGGAACGTTACTTTTGAATGTTCTCTGAAAATTCTGAAACATTTGAAAACATCCAACTAAAAAGTTTCAGAAAAACAGTCCATGTATGATGTATAAATAATATTTTTGTTCTAACATTTTGAGAATGTTATTAAAGACCAGATCACTTCAAATGAACCTTATATTTATATACCTCATAACTTTGAGAGAACCTTGCCAGAACGTTCTGTTAGTTATGGTGAAAATAAACTAGGTTGTGTCATCAAGACAAAAACACAAAACTTTGGCATGAACTCATTCTTCAGCCTGTGGGATATAAGAATATTCCACACAAACGATAAACGTACATGAACATGAATAAAATACTGGCGCAGCGCCAAAGTTCATAAATCAGGGAACATTCGCTGTTCCACAGGATCAGACATGCTGGGAAAATCTCCTGCAGCACAATTATTAACTCCCTGAAATATGACTCACTTTAAGCGCAACATGATCATTAGAGCTAATTAACAACACAAATATGTGTGTCATTCAGGATGTTTTTCCTTCGGCTAACATCAAAACTGTTTCTGCCAAAACAAGTTTTATTTAATCTTCATTTAGTTTAAATATAGAAATTACTCCCGTCTTCAGTGTCACATGATCCTTCAGAAATCATTCATATATGAGGATTTGATGCTCAAGAAACATTTATGATGATTATCAGTGTTTAAAACAGTTCATATTTTATTTCTCAGGATTTTTTGATGAATAGAAAGTTCAAAAGAACAGCATTTATTTGAAATGCAATCTTAAGTAACATTATAAATGTCTTTACTGTCACTTTTGATCAGTTTAATCCATGAACTGAGAGAACCTACTCACCGTCATTAAAAGGTTCCCACTGGTAAAGTCGGCCCATGAAGGGCTGCGTGTTGAAGGAGGAGCACTGCACGTCTCTGATTGGTCTACTGGATGACGGACAGGCCTGTGAATTCATAAACACACCCACACATACTATTTTCCAAATCTCTTTCGACATATTAAAGTCTTAAGTGTTGCGAGTAAATCCTCCATCTCTTCAGTGTTTTTATACAGCATCAGTCTGTACTCAGATGCTATTAAACGCAGCATATAAATGTGCATTACCGTAAATTACGAGATTACGACTTGTAAAAAGTGTTCATGCTCTTGTAGAACTTGTAATTACAAATTGTCAACTGGGATTTTCTGTGAGGTAACTACATTACAACATTACGAATGCAGCATAAGAAGCACTTTTGGTTCCCCAAAGAACCTTTCAGTGATCAGTTCTTAAAAGAACCATTTTTTTCTTAGTGTGAAGAACCTTTTTTCACTATAAAGAACCTTTTGTGGAATAGAATGATTCATTGGATGTTAAAGGTTCTTTGTGAAAACATTGATGCCAATAAAGAACCTTTATTTCTTAGAAAAAGGTTCAGTGCGTTTCTATACAACTCTAGGGTTCTTAATTCAGTTTTAAAGAACCCTTTATGCCAAAAAAGGTTCTATAGCAGGAGAAATATTTTAAATGATTGCATAATACTTGCATGTTTAATGGCTTACCCTTTAAGGTTCTGCATATGAAGTGCCTGACGGAACCCTTTAAGGTTCTACATATGAAGCGCCTGACGGAACCCTTTAAGGTTCTGCATATGAAGCGCTGTTGGAACCCTTTAAGGTTCTGCATATGAAGCGCCTGACGGAACCCTTTAAGGTTCTGCATATGAAGCGCTGACGGGAACCTGCATTTGAAGGTAGCTCTGCATATGAAGTTCTGCATATGAAGCGCTGTTGGAACCCTTTAAGGTTCTGCATATGAAGCGCTGTTGGAACCCTTTAAGGTTCTGCATATGAAGCACTGACGGAACCCTTTAAGGTCTCATATACTGACGGAATGAAGCTGCTGCGCCTGGAACCCTTTTAAGGTTCTACATATGAAGCGCTGACGGAACCCTTTAAGGTTCTGCATATGAAGCACTGACGGAACCCCCTTCTACATATGAAGTTCGGAACATATGAAGCGAAGCCTGACGGAACCCTTTAAGGTTCTGCATATGAAGCGCTGTTGGAACCCTTTAAGGTTCTACATATGAAGTGCCTGACGGAACCCTTTAAGGTTCTGCATATGAAGCACTGACGGAACCCTTTAAGGTTCTGCATATGAAGCACTGACGGAGCCCTTTAAGGTTCTACATATGAAGCGCTGACTGAACCCTTTAAGGTTCTGCATATGAAGCGCTGACGGAACCCTTTAAGGTTCTGCATATGAAGCACTGACGGAACCCTTAAGGTTCTGTTCTGCATATGAAGCGCTGACGGAACCCTTTAAGGTTCTGCATATGAAGCACTGACGGAACCCTTTAAGGTTCTGCATATGAAGCGCTGACAGAACCCTTTAAGGTTCTGCATATGAAGCGCTGACGGAACCCTTTAAGGTTCTGCATATGAAGCGCCTGACAGAAACCCTTTAAGGTTCTGCATATGAAGCCTGACGGAACCCCTTTAAGGTTCTCTGCATATGAAGCGCTGACGGAACCCTTTAAGGTTCTACATATGAAGCGCTGACTGAACCCTTTAAGGTTCTGCATATGAAGCGCTGACGGAACCTTTAGGTTTGCATATGAAGTTCTGACATATGCATATGAAGCGCTGACTGGAACCCTTTAAGGTTCTGCATATGAAGCGCTGACGGAACCCTTTAAGGTTCTGCATATGAAGCGCTGTTGGAACCCTTTAAGGTTCTGCATATGAAGCGCCTGACGGAACCCTTTAAGGTTCTGCATATGAAGCGCTGACTGAACCCTTTAAGGTTCTGCATATGAAGCGCTGACGGAACCCTTAAGGTTCTGCATATGAAGCGCTGTTGGAACCCTTAAGGTTCTGCATATGAAGCGCTGACGGAACCCCTTTAAGGTTCTGGTTCTGCATATGAAGCGCTGACTGAACCCTTTTAAGGTTCTGCATATGAAGCGCTGACGGAACCCTTTAAGGTTCTGCATATGAAGCGCTGACAGAAACCCTTTAGGTTCTGCATTCTGCGGAATAGGTTCTGATAGCGCTGTTGGAACCCTTTAAGGTTCTGCATATGAAGCGCTGCGGAACCCTTTAAGGTTCTGCATATGCTGGAACCCTTTAAGGTTCTGCATATGAATATGAACCCTTTAAGGTTCTACATATGAAGCGCTGAAGGTTTAAGGTTCACATATGAAGCGCTGACGGAACCCTTTAAGGTTCTGCATATGAAGCTGACTGTTGAACCCTTTAAGGTTTTACATATGAAGCTGACTGGAACCCTTTAAGGTTCTGCATATGAAGTGCTGTTGGAACCCTTTAAGGTTCTGCATATGAAGCGCTGTTGGAACCCTTTAAGGTTCTGCATATGAAGCGCTGCTGGAACCTTTAAGGTTCTGAACCCTGCATATGAAGCGCTGATGGAACCCTTTAAGGTTCTGCATATGAAGCGCTGAGAACGTTCTGCATATGAAGCGCTGATGGAACCCTTTAAGGTTCTGCATATGAAGCGCTGATGGAACCCTTTAAGGTTCTGCATATGAAGCGCTGATGGAACCCTTTAAGGTTCTGCATATGAAGCGCTGATGGAACCCTTTAAGGTTCTGCATATGAAGCGCTGATGGAACCTTTTAAGGTTCTGCATATGAAGCGCTGACGGAACCCTTTAAGGTTCTGCATATGAAGCGCTGACGGAACCCTTTAAGGTTCTGCATATGAAGCGCTGACGGAACCCTTTAAGGTTCTGCATATGAAGCGCTGTTGGAACCCTTTAAGGTTCTGCATATGAAGCGCTGACGGAACCCTTTAAGGTTCTACATATGAAGCGCTGACTGAACCCTTTAAGGTTCTGCATATGAAGCTGACGGAACCCCTTTAAGGTTCTGCATATGAAGCGCTGGAACCCTTTAAGGTTCTACATATGAAGCGCTGTTGGAACCCTTTAAGGTTCTGCATATGAAGCGCTGACGGAACCCTTTAAGGTTCTGCATATGAAGCGCTGTTGGAACCCTTTAAGGTTCTACATATGAAGCGCTGACGGAACCCTTTAAGGTTCTGCATATGAAGCGCTGTTGGAACCCTTTAAGGTTCTACATATGAAGTTGGAACCCTGACATATGAACCCTTTAAGGTTCTGCATATGAAGCGCTGTTGGAACCCTTTAAGGTTCTACATATGAAGCGCTGACGGAACCCTTTTAAGGTTCTGCATATGAAGCGCTGACGGAACCCTTTAAGGTTCTACATATGAAGCGCTGACTGAACCCTTTAAGGTTCTACATATGAAGCGCCTGACGGAACCCTTTAAGGTTCTACATATGAAGCTGACTGGAACCCTTTAAGGTTCTACATATGAAGCGCTGACAGAACCCTTTAAGGTTTAAGGTTCTGTGACATATAAAGCGCTGCTTGGAACCCTTTAAGGTTCTACATATGAAGCGCTGACAGAACCTTTTAAGGTTCTGCATATGAAGCGCTGACGGAACCCTTTAAGGTTCTACATATGAAGCGCTGACAGAACCTTTTAAGGTTCTGCATATGAAGCGCTGTTGGAACCCTTTAAGGTTCTGCATATGAAGCGCTGACGGAACCCTTAAGGTTCTGCATATGAAGCGTCTGACGGAACCCTTTAAGGTTCTACATATGAAGCGCTGACTGAACCCTTTAAGGTTCTACATATGAAGCGCTGACTGAACCCTTTAAGGTTCTGCATATGAAGCGCCTGACGGAACCCTTTAAGGTTCTGCATATGAAGCGCTGACGGAACCCTTTAAGGTTCTGCATATGAAGCGCTGACGGAACCCTTTAAGGTTCTGCATATGAAGCGTCTGACGGAACCCTTTAAGGTTCTGCATATGAAGCGCTGATATGAAGCGCTGACTGAACCTTTAAGGTTCTGCATATGAAGCGCTGACGGAACCCTTTAAGGTTCTACATATGAAGCGTCTGACGGAACCCTTTAAGGTTCTACATATGAAGCGCTGACTGAACCCTTTAAGGTTCTGCATATGAAGCGCTGACAGAACCCTTTAAGGTTCTACATATGAAGCGCTGTTGGAACCCTTTAAGGTTCTACATATGAAGCGCTGACAGAACCTTTAAGGTTCTGCATATGAAGCGCTGTTGGAACCCTTTAAGGTTCTACATATGAAGCGCTGACAGAACCTTTTAAGGTTCTGCATATGAAGCGCTGTTGGAACCCTTTAAGGTTCTACATATGAAGCGCTGACGGAACCCTTTAAGGTTCTTCATATGAAGCGCTGACGGAACCCTTTAAGGTTCTTCATATGAAGCGCTGACGGAACCCTTTAAGGTTCTTCATATGAAGTTCATATTCAGTTCTCTTGGTTCTTTAGGTCCGCACAAAACAGGAAAATAATACATTTAGACATGGTTCACTTAACACTCACACTGTAATTCTTTTAGTTAAAAAAGCTCTTTTCTTAGGGTTAATGATGATGTTAACCAGGGTTAAACTGTTGTGTGACAACATGGTTTGTCTGCAGATGTTACCATGGTGTTGCAGATCTTGTGCTGGTTTGGCTCTCCCGGGCAGGAGGCGTTCGGTAACGGGCTGTACGGCCTGATCTGCACTGCCGTTGTGTGATAGCGGCTGTTTTGATGGGTGTTTCTACCATGAGTCCTGTAACTCTGGTGTGGGACATTTGATGGCGATCGTCTCCGTTTGTTTAGGATGGAATCTTTCTGTAGAGGTGTTACATATGAAATCCTGCCGTATCCGTACGTCCCTGGACTGATCCGGCTACTGTTTGCTTTTCTTCAACAGATAAAAAAGTAGATAAGTACATTTACTCATTTAGCAGATGCTAATCTTATCCAAAGTGACTTACAAAAGAGGAACACAAGCAATTCATCTTAAATAATAATTCCTAAACTGATCACCTCATGTGTGATAAAGTCGAAGAATCAATCATCAATATGAATCAAAATCAATTGGTTTCCCGTGCAGCTTATAATAGCATGTTTTCAGAGCGTCTCGGTTCACAGGAAATTATTCTTCTTACAAACGTTTTTTCGTGCATTATGGAGGTTGACTTTTTTTACACTCACATTCGCATAATTTCCAACATTTATGCAGACAGATATTTAAAGCATTTCACTAATAATCTGCCAAATTAAAAAGTTGAGGATTTGACATTAAAAGCATGCGTCTGAATGAATTATGATATCAAATGAAATGTTATATTGCAGTTCAAACTGCAAACACAATATATGACAAAATGATGACAATATACACCGATCAGGCATAACATTATGAACGGTGACGTGAATAACACTAATGGGCTCTTCATCACGGCTCCTGTTAGTGGGTGGGATATATTAGGCAGCAAGTGAACACTGTCCTCAAAGCAGGAAAAATGGGCAAGCGTAAGGATTTGAGCGAGTTTGACAAGGGCCAGATTGTGATGGCTAAACGACTGGGTCAGAGCATCTCCAGAACTGCAGCTCTTGTGGGGTGTTCCCGGTCTGCAGTGGTCAGGATCTATCAAAAGTGCTCCAAGGAAGGAACAGTGGAGAACCGGCCACAGGGTCATGGGCGGCCAAGGCTCATTGATGCACGTGGGGAGCGAAGGCTGGCCCGTGTGGTCCGATCAAACAGACGAGCTACTGGAGCTCAAACTGCTCAAGAAGTTAATGCTGGTTCTGATAGAAAGGTGTCAGAATACACAGAGCATCTCAGTTTGTTTGCGTATGGGCGGCATAGCCGCTGACCAGTCAGGGTGCCCATGCTGACCCCTGTCCACCGCCGAAAGCACCAACAGTGGCATGTGAGCATCAGAACTGGACCACGGAGCAATGGAAGAAGGTGGCCTGGTCTGAGGAATCACGTGTTCTTTTACATCACGTGGATGGCGGGTGCGTGTGCGTGGCTTCCTGGGGAACACATGGCACCAGGATGCACTATGGGAAGAAAGCGCGGGCGGAGGCAGTGTGATGCTTTGGGCAATGTTCTGCTGGGAAACCTTGGGTCCTGCCATCCATGTGGATGTTACTTTGACACGTACCACCTACCTAAGCATTGTTGAGACCATGTACAGCCTTTCATGGAAACGGTATTCCCTGGTGGCTGTGGCTCTTCCAGCAGGATAATGCTCCTGACACAAAGCACAAATGCTTCAGGAATGGTTTGAGGAGCACAACAACGAGTTTGAGGTGTTGACTTGGCCTCCACATTCCCCAGATCTCAATCCAATCGAGCATCTGTGGGATGTGCTGAACAAACAAGTCCGATCCATGGAGGCCCCACCTCGTAACTTACAGGACTTAAAGGATCTGCTGCTAACATCTTGGTGCCAGATACCACAGCACACCTTCAGGGGTCTAGAGGAGGCCATGCCTCGATGGGTCAGGGGACCAACACAATAATGTTATGCTTGATTGGTGTATATGACCATTAGTTACCATAAAATGGTATAGAATATTGCAATGTTAATTATAAATTATTTATTAGTGCTCATCATTATTGTGTTAAATTCATGTTCCAGGTCTAGTGACGAGGGTGGGGCAAGCTGTCACTCACATGAGATCCACCAATAGCAAATCACAATCATCCAATCAATTCCCACCAGACAAAATCAAGCCCCGCCCTACATTTGTTCTTGTTCCTGAAGAGTTTCACTCAGATATACGGCACAATATGGAAGAAAAGATCATCTCAACTTTACTTTCATGCCGACTGAACATGCAAATTTGTCATTAAATTATTTAAATGTTAACTTAAAATCTCAGGGGGCTATTCAATATTTTATCCTAAAGGGGTTCAGCTGAGGAAAAAGTATG
>JAGHMJ010004650.1:167500-180000 GCA_018749465.1 Paracanthobrama guichenoti | reverse complement strand
ACTTAAACTAGTCGAGGTTGATATAGTAATTAGTAAAAGTAATAGAGTCATTTGTACTTTTTAGAATAGCTTACCCCACACTGATTGTGTTATATCTCTATATTATTTTTAAATATTAGTAAAGCAGCACATATAATATCCACCTATATATTCTGAATGTTTTTCACTGACATATGTTGAAAAAGTGCAAAAGTGTCACCAACATATTTCCCACTTTACCCATGATGCAACCTGTTAACAAAATATCTTCTCTGAAGTTATTAAAATGTTACTTCTAAACGCTCAAAGTAATGCGATGTTTTAAGTTCTGCTGTTCTTCTTGGTCATTCAAACGCTGAGAGAACATACAGTAACGTTCCAGGAATGTAGCGAACATTCCATTCTTCAGACATTTGGAACGTTATGTTCTCGGAACATTCTGAAACGAGTCGTGACATTTAAAGACGTCACATAAACATGCAACTTGTTTTTCCATGAACGATATATCATTTTTGTGCTCCTGTTTTGAGAATTTTATTAAAGACCAGATAACATTGAACGAACGTTCTATTAATGTTACTGGAAGAACGTTTGCACATAATGTTGCCAGAACGTTTGTGATGAGAATAAACTGATGAGTGAGAGCAACATGTGTCCATCATCAAAACAGAGATTTTAAGCTCCATCTGTGAGACAGACGTCTATGTGTGTGTGTATATATGTTTGTGTCTATGTGTGTGTGTATGTCTGTGTATGTATGTCTGTGTATGTATGTATATATATATATATATATATATATATATATATATATATGTATGTGTGCGTGTGTATGTGTGTATATGTCTGTGTCTGTGTGTGTATATATATATGTGTGTGTGTGTGTGTGTGTGTGTGTGTGTGTATGTCTGTATGTGTATATTAATGTGTGTGTGTGTATGTATATGTGTGTGTATATACACTCACCTAAAGGATTATTAGGAACACCTGTTCAATTTCTCATTAACGCAATTATCTAATCAACCAATCACATGGCAGTTGCTTCAATGCATTTAGGGGTGTGGTCCTGGTCAAGACAATCTCCTGAACTCCAAACTGAATGTCAGAATGGGAAAGAAAGGTGATTTAAGCAATTTTGAGCGTAGCATGGTTGTTGGTGCCAGACGGGCCGGTCTGAGTATTTCACAATCTGCTCAGTTACTGGGATTTTCACGCACAACCATTTCTAGGGTTTACAAAGAATGGTGTGAAAAGGGAAAAACATCCAGTATGCAGCAGTCCTGTGGGAGAAAATGCCTTGTTGGTGCTAGAGGTCAGAGGAGAATGGGCCGACTGATTCAAGCTGATAGAAGAGCAACTTTGACTGAAATAACCACTCATTACAACCGAGGTATGCAGCAAAGCATTTGTGAAGCCACAACACGCGCTAAAGAATGCTTTCAGCACCTTGTTGAATCAATGCCACGTAGAATTAAGGCAGTTCTGAAGGAGAAAGGGGGTCAAACACAGTATTAGTATGGGGGAGCTGAAAGAACGGAGCTGAAAGAACACTGTCATTAATCTGTCATTTCCCTTTGATTTGAGCTGTAGTTAAAGTTCGACACGAATGTTTCAGGACAAAAGATGTTGATTCAGAAACACATTTACACACAGATCGCTTCAGTTCAAGCAACAGGTCAGAAGAGTTCAGTTCACTGTAAACATGATGTGCTTCCTCAGTGTTTCTGTCTCGTTTTCCAGCACAAACATCTGCACATTCTTAAATCAATGAGTTTGAGCTTAAAACAAGAAATATCAGCCAATGGAGTCAGAAAAATAAACTCAATTCAAAGAGAAAACAAGATGATTCTTCTGACCCCATTAGCAGATAATAACAGTAACACACACACACACACACGCTCTCTCTCACCCACACTCACACTCTCTCTCTCACACACACACACACACACACACACACAGTCCATTGGCAATAAATAATACTAATTAATCAGCAAATAATTATTAGTCATTAATATTCACTGAAAATGATCAGTCTGCCTTGTCTGATTAAATAAAGATGAACAACATATTCAGGTCAATCAAACTCTTTTCACATTTTTCTTTTTAATAACTAGTAAAGTACAAAACATAAATCAGTGCTCGTGAAGGACGAGAGCTTTGAGTCAGACATTCAGTATGGAGAAGCGACAGGCAACAGAGAGAAAGATCTGCAACACACTCGACACAAGCAATGAGTGGCTCAGGTGTGTGTGTTACACTCTCAGCCTGAACTGAAGAGAATCTCGAGCTGTTAACTGAATGTGTTTGAGAGGACACTCGACTGGAGACGGAGGTTTGTGAGGCGAGTCACGTGACCAGCCTGGAATGTTAATCAGCAGCACCATTACGGGACGTCACAGGAAGTTACTGGCCACAGGAGAGGAAGTTCACTCAAATGAACACAGGGATGATGACATGTGACGTACATTCAGACTGTTAACCGCCAGTACCCCGGTCGCGTGTTTTAGTAATCATAATAAATTATCAATCGAACGTTTAAACACTCAAAATTCATCCTGTCCTACTACTTTAAAACCTTTCAGCTGGCTCCTCCCCCTAGTGGGCGGGCTATGTTTGCACTATAGAGGGTATGCATGTGACGTCACTGTCGGCCAGAGTGACTGCGGTTACACCCACTGAATGACAGCATTGGTTTTCAGTGAGAATGCTGCGAAAAAACAACCCAAACCAGGCCCGGTGGGGTGGGGGGGAGGTGTGGTCGAGGAGTCTTGGCCCCCCATGGATATCCCTGTGCCCCCTACTATTGCCGGACCAAGGGAGATGGACTTAATAGCGCGTAATTCTCAGTCAAATCACTGCCACCCCTGCTTCTGCTACTGATTGCTTTCAGAGGGAAAAGCGGTACATAATTGCTGATCTAGGATCTGTTTTCTTCCTAATAACAGCATATTATCAGTGGCAAAAGATCCAGTATCTGTATTTGAGCTCGTCAAATGATTCAATTTCAAATGTTTTAGCTTCAGTGAGTAATGTAGCCCATCACAGACATGTCTGTTGAGCTCTTGAACGCAATGGCCAATCACAGGTGTTTAAGCTGCTTGAGTTTTTGTCCAGCGTTCTGCACACACGTGAATCCTGTAGACATTATGTTAATAAGAGATTCATTGTGTCGTCAGCTTCACTTAATATAACAGGCTGTGTGAGATCGCGTTCACTGAATTGGTGACAGCTTTCAGTGATTATAAAGGGAGCGCTCTTTGCGCGCTGTCTAGGTGATATAAAACAATAATTAATAGGCCTATGATATATTCAGAATTTTAATAAAACTTTTGTTTTCCATTCTTGACAAGTGGCCACATACACACTTCAATACATAGGCCCATCCGCATACACATGCAGGATTCACTCGTGAAATTGTGACTGACAGTGATAAATATTTATGTATGAAATCAGGCTCATATAAATGTCAATGATCACGATTCCTGGCTGCATGTCAATATCCATGGATCACTGGATCTTTGGTAAGTTGTAATGAACACTATATCGAGTCCAACCTTTAGTTTAAACTGATAACCGTTTGTTTTACTGGCGTTTTCCCCTTAACTCCAGTCACGCAGCAGCTCTTCTGCCACTCGGTCCGGCTGAGGGGGCGTGTCCGGTGGGAAAGTGATGTCAGTGCATACCCTATATTTTATAATCAAACTTAAGAAAGCACACATTGTTAGAAAGGTCTGAGACTCCATGTTTGGCAGCTGTTTCGTAATAGAAGTGATATATTCATTTATGACGGGAGAAGAAGTAAAAAATCGTAATATAATGCGTGTCTGTTTTTGGTACTGCACCTCAACAAAATCTCAATTTTTGTGATGTCGACTTCAGATTTGGAACACGACTTGGCTTTGACATATGGCTTTGATTTTCAACCAATTTTACAGTAAAATGCTTTTTATCAATAGTACAGTACATTTGCTTTACAACTGTTTTCACTTCTGCAATAATCTTTAAAAAGAGAGCAGCCTTAGGTCTGTGTTCAGCTGTCTGTGCGTTCACACCGCCATCGACGAGAGCGCCAACATTCACTCTGGCTGCCCTCAGCAGCGCTGTAGAAAGATTCATGGACGCTCTGATGCAGATCAAACGCTTGGGCTTTCATTAAACTTTATTTAAAGGGGCAAAGCTAACAAGAATGTTGATTGGTATTTGTGCAGACTGACCACAAGTAAGCTAACCTCATGAAATATGTTAAATGAGTGTGTGTGTGTGTCCTGGTAAACCCTACAAAGATGGCAATATCCAAAATCCTTGTCCTTGTGGGGACATTTTTTGGTCCCCATGAGGAAAACATCTTATAAATCATACTAAGTGATGTTTTTTGAAAATGTAAAAATGCAGAATGTTTCCTGTGATGGGTAGGTTTAGTGTGTGTGTGTGTGTGTGTGCGTGTGAGTGAGTGTGTATGTGCGTGAGTGTGTGTGTGTGTGTGAGAGAGAGAGCGTGTCTGTGTGTAAAAAAATATGAAATAAACCAATTAAAAACCGTTTGTGTGGTGTGTCTTTTGTGTTCATGGTTAAGTTTCAACAGCAGTTTATAGGAGACGTTTACTAGCCGTGCTCTTTAACATTCACATTAATTTGTGTGCAGCCTACATTACAATAACTGTCCTGGATGAAGTGTGGCATTAATGCAATTGGTCAAATTGGTGTTGTTTTAAGCAAATTAATTGCATTCCCGCTGAAAAACAAGCGTTCTAGAGTGAAAATGTTGCCTATAAATAGTGTTGTGCTTCTTAAACTCGCCACAGATCAACCTCTCCTCCATTTTGTTTGGGATCTAATGTGGTCAGAGCCAAAGTTTTCAGGACTGCGTTCTCTCTAGCAGGACTTCTACATTCTGATTGGTTGCTGCCGAACCGCATCATAGCTCATTACCATAAAGTTGACTCTCCACGACGCCCAGAGTGCGCCGGAGATCACACTGAAAAGGAATGACTTCCGGCCACTTTGGCGCTCTTGCCGCAGCGGTGTGAACGCACGGTTAGAGTGCATCTCATGCCTGCGCTCAAAAGGGGTGTGAACAGGTTAGAACGCCTCTGTGTTTATCGTCCGACTGACGTCCGCTGCTGTTTCCCTTTGTCATTTGCTGTGTGTGAGGCGCTGGAGGCTCGTCTGTCTGAAAGCCTGTCTATCTCTCATCTCCAGCACACAGTCTCTCACGAGCTCGGAGAAGAGTGATGGCCAGAGCTTCTGCAGCGCGTCTCCCTTCACGCTGTGACTGGCCGCCCGGTGGATCAGCCCCCGCAGATACTCCTGCACCATGACCGCGCGCTGGGATGCGTCACCGCCGGCCTCCTGAGACACAGAGATCGGGTCAGACCCCGGGCGTCGAGCGCTGATGGTATTCACTGTCTGTGCTCGTCTCACCTCAGGGCTGTCCGACACTCGGCTGGGGTAATTGAACAGCCCTCTGCTCAAACCGTCTCCCAGCTGTTTGCCATTGTCCTTCAGTTCCTCCGGACTCTGACCACTCCTCCGACCACGACCGTCCAGCAGGAACTGCAGCTGCCGCTTCCTACGACACACACACACACACACACACACACACACACACACACACGAGTGGCAGGGACAGTAAATCTGGAGTAAAGTTTTACTTGGGACTGAAACCCTGTGGACAAAACCTTCTTTAAAAACAGGCACAATTACTAATTACACCCATAATAAATAAGGAATTTGTAAAATAAAATAAAATAATAAAATAAAATACTTCCAGGGGCCAGATGCATACACTTTTACACACTCAGAGATGCTCAAACACACACAGTCGCACGCACGTACGCACGCTCACATGCTCACTCACACGTGATCACACTCGCACACGCGCTCACTCGCACACACACTCGCTCACTTGCGCACACTCGCTCACTCGCACACACACTCGCACACACGCTCACTCGAACACGCTCACTCGGACACACGCTCACTCGGACACACGCTCACTCGGACACACGCTCACTCGCACACACTCACTCGAACACGCTCACTCGGACACACGCTCACTCGGACACACGCTCACTCAAACACACTCGCACACACACTCATTCGAACACACGCTCACACGCTCACTCGCACACACGCTCACAAACGCATACTCGCACATACTCAATCGCGCATGCTCACTCGCACTCGCACACGCTCACTCGCACACTCGCACACGCTCACTCGCACACTCGCGCACGCGCTCACACGCTCACACGCTCACTCGCACTCGCGCACACGTTCACTCGCACACACGAACACACGCTCACACGCTTACTCGCACTCGCGCACACGCTCACTCGCACACACGAACACACGCTCACTCGCACACACGCTCACTCGCACACACGCTCACTCGCACTCGCGCACACGAACCACGCTCACTCGCTGGCACGCTCACACGCGCACACACGAACACGCCACTCGCACACACGCCACTCGCACACACGCTCACTCGCACCACACGCTCACTCGCACACACGAACCACGCCACTCGCACACACGCTCACTCGCACACACGCGCTCACTCGCACACACGCCACTCGCACACACGCCACACGCCACTCGCGCACACGCCACTCGCACACACGCCACTCGCACACACGGCTCACTCGCGCACACACAAACACACGCTCACTCGCACGCTCACACGCTCACGCGCGCCACGCGCTGCGCTCACGCCACTTCAGGACACACGCTCACTCGCACACGCGCACACGCACACGCTCACTCGCGACACACGCCACTGCACACACGAACCACACGCTCACTCGCACACACGCTCACTCGCACACACGCTCACACTCACCTGCAGCACACGCCACCGCACACACGCTCACTCGCACACGCTCCTGCACTCGCACGGCACACGCTCGCACGAACACTCGCCACACGCTCACTGCGCACACGGCGCCACTCGCACACACGCTCACTCGCACACACGCTCCCACTCGCACACCACGCTCACTCGAACACACGCTCACTCGCACTCGCGACTCGCGGCACACGCTCGCACTCGCACACACGAACACACGCCACTCGCACACGCTCACTCACACACACGCCACTCAACGGACACCACACGCTCACTCGAACACACACGCTCACTCGCGCATATGCTCTGCGCCACTCGCACACACACGCCACTCGCACACACGCTCACTCGCACACGCCACTCACACACGCTCACTCGCACACATGAACACCACGCTCACTCGCACACACGCTCACTCTCACACACGCTCACTCGAACACACGCTCACTCGCACACACGCTCACACGCTCACTCGCACTCGCGCACACGCTCACTCGCACACGCTCACTCGCACACACGCTCACTCGCACTCACTGCAGCTCACACGCACACTCGCACACACACGCTCACTCGCACACACACGCTCACTCACACACTGCGCTCACTCGCACACACGCTCACTCGCTGTATGCTCACACGCTCACTCGCCACGCACACACACGCCACTCGCACGGCTCACTCGCACACACGCTCACTCGCACACACGCTCACTCGCACACATGAACACACGCTCACTCGCACACACGCCACACTCACACACGCTCACTCGAACACTGCGCTCACTCGCACACACTCACTCGCGCTCGCGCCTGCGCTCACACGCCACTCGCGCCTCACGCAGACCACACGCTCACTCGCACACACGAACACACGCTCACTCGCACACACGCTCACTCGCACACACGCTCACTCGAACACACACGCTCACTCGCACATATGCTCACACGCTCACTCGCACACACACGCTCACTCGAACACACGCTCACTCGCTCACACGCTCACTCGAACACACACGCTCACTCGAACACACGCTCACTCGCACACGCACACGCCACTCGCACACACACGCCACTCCGCTCACACGCTCACTCGCACTGCGCTCTGCTCACTCCACTTCGCACACGCTCACTCGAACACTGCGCTCACTCGCACACACGCTCACTCGAACCTGCGCTCACTCGAACACACGCTCACTCGCACACACGCTCACTCGAACACACGCTCACTCGAACACACGCTCACTCGAACCTGCGCTCACTCACGACCACACACTCACCGAACACACGCTAACACTGCGCTCACTCGAACACACGCTCACTCGAACCTGCGCTAACACTGCGGCTCAACGAACACACGCGCTCACTCGAACACACGCTCACTCGAAACACCTGCGCTCACACGCTCACTCGAACCACGCTCACTGCGCTCACTCGAACACACGCTCACTCGCGCACACGCTCACTCGCACACACGCTCACTCGCACACACGCTAACACGCTCACTCGCACACACGCTAACACGCTCACTCGAACACACGCTCACTCGCACACACACACTCACTCGCACACACGCTCACTCGCTCACTCGAACACGCTCACTCGAACACACGCTCACTCGAACACACGCTAACACACGCTCACTCTAACACACGGTCACTCGAACACGCTCACTCGCATACGCTCACTCGGACACACGCTCACTCGGACACACGCTCACTCAAACACACTCGCACACACACTCATTCGAACACACGCTCACAAGCGCTCACTCGCACACACGCTCACAAACGCATACTCGCACATACTCAATCGCGCATGCTCACTCGCACTCGCACACGCTCACTCGCACACGCTCACCGCTCACCACGGCGCAAGACTCGCGCACGCCACGGCGCGCGCACACGCCACTGCGCACACGCCACGGCTCACTCGAACACACAGCTCACTCGCACACACGCTCACTCGAACACACGCTAACACACGCTCACTCGAACACACGCTGACTCGAACACACGCTAACTCACGCTCACTCGAACACACACGCTCACTCGAACACACACGCTCACTCGAACACACACACACTCACTCGAACACACACACACTCACTCGCACATATGCTCACACGCTCACTCGTACACACACGCTCACTCGAACACACGCTCACACGCTCACTCGAACACACGCTCACACGAACCTGCGCTCCACACGAACACACGCCACCACGAACACACGCTCACTCGCTGCGCTCACTCGCGACACGCTCACTCGCACACGCCACACTCGCGCGGCGCTCACGCTCACTCGCACACACGCTCACTCGAACACACGCTAACACGCTCACTCGAACACACGCTCACTCGCACACACACGCTCACTCGCACACACGCTCACACGCTCACTCGCTCACTCTAACACACGCTCACTCTAACACACGCTCACTCGCACACGCTCACCACGCTCACTCGCTCACACTCTAACACACGCACACCGCACACACGCCACTCGCACTCACACGCTCACTCGCACACGCTCACCGCTCACACGCACACCTCGCACACACGCTCACACGCTCACTCGCTCACTCTAACACATGCTCACTCTAACACACGCTCACTCTAACACACGCTCACTCCAACACACGCTCACTCGAACACACGCTCACTCGAACACACGCTCACATGCTCACTCGAACACACGCTCACTCGCTCACTCCAACACACGCTCACTCGCTCACTCCAACACACGCTCACTCGCTCACTCCAACACACGCTCACTCGCTCACTCCAACACACGCCGCTCGCCACTCCAACACACGCTCACTCGAACACACTGCTCACATGCTCACTCGAACTGCGCTCACTCGCGCTCACTGCCGAACACCACGCTCACTCGCTCACTCGAACACACGCTCACTCGAACACACGCTCACTCGCCACTCGAACACACGCTCACTCGCTCACTCGAACACACGCTCACTCGACGACACCGCGCTCACTCGAACCACGCTCACTCGCACACACGCTCGCTCGCTCACACACGCTCCCACTCGAACACTGCGCTCACTCGAACACCGCGCCACTCGAACACACGCTCACTCGCACACCACGCTCACTCGCTCACTCGGACACCGCGCTCACTCGAGACACACGCTCACTCCAACACACGCTCACTCGAACACACGCTCACTCCAACACACGCTCACTCCAACACACGCTCACTCCAACACACGCTCACTCCAACACACGCTCACTCCCAACACACGCTCACTCGCTCACTCCAACACGCTCACTCGCTCACTCCAACACACGCTCACTCCGCTCACACGCTCCACTCCAACACACGCTCACTCCAACACACGCTCACTCCAACACACGCTCACTCCCAACTCCAACACACGCTCACTCGAACACACGCTCACTCCAACACACGCTCACTCCAACACACGCTCACTCCAACACACGCTCACTCCAACACACGCTCACTCCAACACACGCTCACTCCAACACACGCTCACTCCAACACACGCTCACTCCAACACACGCTCACTCAACACACGCTCACTCCAACACACGCTCACTCCAACACACGCTCACTCCAACACGCGCTCACTCCAACACGCGCTCACTCGAACACGCGCTCACTCGAACACGCGCCACTCGCACACTCGCTCACACACGCTCACTCGCACGCACACACACATTTTTTTGCACTATAAAGAACCTTTCATACAATGAAAAGATTCCATGGATGCTAAAGGTTCTTTACAACATTATCTCAGTTATTCATGTTTATTACTGTGAAGCTACTCTGTAGGAATAACACACACACACACCTGGACTCCTCCAGCAGCAGCAGCAGACGACAGCGCGGCGTTTCTGTAGCAGCGACGTGACCCAGAGCCCCGAACATCCGCTCAGAGGCCATGATGTCATTCATAGTCACCTGAAACAGAAATATCATCACACGCTCTTAACACACACAAACAGCACTGACGGACGCTGGCAGACGCACCTCCGTGCCATTGATCTTCTGCAGGTTGAGATGCTGAAGTCTGTAGATGAGGAAAGATCTCCAGAGCGTCAGTCCCACCACAGGATTCCCCTCTGGATGGACGCTGATCTGCTCCAGACGCCGGATCTGAGCCAGAGCCGCCAGCTGAGGAAGATGAGTGATGCTCGTCTCCCTGAACATCAGGTGCTGCGGCGGGAACAGCATCAGTACAGGTGTGCGTTACAGGGGTCATGACATGCCAAGCCAAAATCTCCTTGATATTTACACATAAGAAGTTTCTCTACAATAAAAACACTGCACGTTTAACATCTCAAAGCTCCAGTTTAAAGAGGCCATATATAGTTTCCCAAAACTATTGCGTTCCTCCAAACATTTTTGACATTCGCTCGTAAACCATTTGCGTTATTTTGTTAAACTATTGCGTTCCCCCAAGAAACGCTGCGTTCACTTGCAAACATCTGTGTTCTCATGTAAAACTATAGCATTTCTCTTTTCTTAATGATTCCCAGCATGCTGCAGGTTTTTCTAAAGCTCTTGTTCTGGAAGCTACGGCAGTGTCCAGTGTTTTGTCCTCAGAGCTCATCGTTGTGGTTGCATTGGTTCATTTTAATCTGACTCAGCCTTAAACAATTGCAATGATCTGAGAATGCATTTCATGACTGCTCTGAGATACATGTTTGTCAGAAGCTGGTCTGGGGTCTGATCCTCACCGTGAGGTTTGGGAATTTGAGGCGGATGCGCAGGAAGTTGGGAATGATGGAGTCGAAGTGCATGTAGCGGAAGGCGACGGTGGTGACACTCGCGGCCGTCTGGACGCCCCAGCAGCGCTCCAGTGTCTCCAGGGCCCCGGGGCCGAACAGACGCAGCGTCTCGCCGTCCAACTCGGCCAGGTGACTGTCAGACATGGACAGACTCTGAACGCTGGGACCGCCGCCATCTTGCAACCTGGAGACACGACAGAGAAACTCACATGAGGACGGTTTGAGGGCAGTGTGTGCAGGAATGTCTTGGGCTCTTTGTGAACGCTGCAGATGAGCGGGAGGCTCTGGCTCCGGTTACACACGACTGTATGAATGATTTAAACGCTCTTGGCAAACATGTTAGGACAGAGTCTCTTCTGAGAGGAATATCTGGAGCTTGAGCTCGACAGCAGCCACGTCACGACACTCCAGCTGCACTCCAGATCTGATCAACCTCTCAATACACAGATCAAACACTCCTTTAACTGCACAGACTTCTGCTGTTTAAAAGTCTACTGAAGCGTGACGCACGGTAGCGGCGTTCCAGCACAGTTTGGTTAATTATAATTGGAGCGATTTGGTTTTGAGAGATTAATTTTCAGAGGTTGATTCAGAGGAATAATGAGTTTTTAACAAGTAGCTCTTGATGAGACACATGTGATTCACTGCCCACATACAGACGGAAAACACTCGAACATCAGACGCTCTTTAATGGACGGATGGATCTGAGCCTCTCTTCATCACTCGCTCATTCTGTTCCAACACAAACACTGATCATTTAATGGACTGACTGACAAACTGAGAATCAGAGATTCACTGATGCATCAGATATTATGAGCACAGAAGATCATAGTGTCTTAAATATATCCAAGTTTGTTCATTTCTGCATGAATAAAAACTCCCATCAGCACTGACAACCTACAGT
>JAGHMJ010004650.1:157500-162500 GCA_018749465.1 Paracanthobrama guichenoti | reverse complement strand
TATAAACTCAAAATTCCGAGAAAATCAGAATTACGAGATATGAACTCAAAATTACGAGAAAGTCAAAATTACGAGATATGAACTCAAAATTACGAGAAAGTCAAAATTACGAGATATGAACTCAAAATTACGAGAAAGTCAAAATTGCGGGATATAAACTCAAAATTACGAGAAAGTCGGAATTACGAGATATGAACTCAAAATTACGAGAAAGTCAAAATTGAGGGATATAAACTCAAAATTACGAGGAAGTCGGAATTGCGAGATATAAACTCAAAATTCCGAGAAAATCAGAATTACGAGATATGAACTCAAAATTACGAGAAAGTCAAAATTACGAGATATGAACTCAAAATTACGAGAAAGTCAAAAAATTACGAGATATGAACTCAAAATTACGAGAAAGTCAAAATTGCGGGATATAAACTCAAAATTACGAGAAAGTCGGAATTACGAGATATGAACTCAAAATTACGAGAAAGTCGGAATTACGAGATATGAACTCAAAATGACGAGGAAGTCGGAATTACGAGATATGAACTCAAAATTACGAGAAAGTCGGAATTACGAGATATGAACTCAAAATGACGAGAAAGTCGGAATTACGAGATATGAACTCAAAATTACGAGAAAGTCAAAATTGCGGGATATGAACTCAAAATTACGAGAAAGTCAAAATTGAGGGATATAAACTCAAAATTACGAGAAAGTCGGAATTACGAGATATGAACTCAAAATTACGAGAAAGTCGGAATTACGAGATATGAACTCAAAATGACGAGGAAGTCGAATTACTTAGATATGAACTCAAAATTACGAGAAAGTCGGAATTACGAGATATGAACTCAAATGACGAGAAAGTCGGAATTACGAGATATGAACTCAAAATTACGAGAAAGTCAAAATTACGAGATATGAACTCAAAATTACGAGAAAGTCAAAATTGAGGGATATAAACTCAAAATTACGAGAAAGTCGGAATTACGAGATATGAACTCAAAATTACGAAAGTCGGAATTATTTAGATATGAACTCAAAATGACGAGGAAGTCGGAATTACGAGATATGAACTCAAAATTACGAGAGAAAGTCGGAATTACGAGATATGAACTCAAAATGATTTAGAAAGTCGGAATTACGAGATATGAACTCAAAATTACGAGAAAGTCGGAATTACGAGATATGAACTCAAAATTACGAGAAAGTCGGAATTACGAGATATGAACTCAAAATTACGAGAAAGTCAGAATTACGAGATATGAACTCAAAATTACGAGAAAGTCAGAATTACGAGATATGAACTCAAAATTACGAGAAAGTCAGAATTACGAGATATAAACTCATAATTGCGCAATAAACAAGTCAGAATTGTGATTTAAAAAAATAAAAAAATAAAAAAAAGAATTGCATGGCTGAATGAATAAATAAATTGTCTCAAATTTTATGTAGACATATTGTGACCCCTGACTTTCAGTTAGCCCCGCCCACAGACACTCACACACATGCCGGCTCTGGATGCAGCAGTATGACACAGCAGGAACGAGGGAGAAACACACGCAGCACTCGCCCGCCACACCGCAGGAATCATGCATGCACTCACAGAACTCCCACCAGGACAGCACAGTAAAAAAACTAATTACTGAAGCATGTTCCCATGGTTACAGAATCAGACACACTGGACCACACAGTCCAAACGCTTCCACCCGTGTGTGTGTCGCACAGTCCTGCACTGCTGCAGTACGAGGGCACGGCGCGTCCTCAGACAGGACGGGATTAAACACACACTAATGCTGCTCTTACCTGCGGATGCTGTTAGCGCTGAGAAACAGACGCTGCAGACGAGGAAGACACTCCACATCCGTCTACAGACAAACAGAGAGACAGAGAGACAGAGAGGTGATGCAGCATCCCTCAGTCACCGGCACACTGATCCATCACACACACCCCGCTGCGGCTGAACACTGATGGGAGGGGCAGCGGAAGAGCAGGACAACTGCGGGGGAGGGGAGTGTGTGTGTGTGTGGAGAGAGAGATGCTCAAATTCAACACACACACGCAGGAAGTGATCGACAGCAAAAACAGTCAGGCATTGTTTTCAGCTGGAGGCTTTTCACATAAAATCAATGTGTACTTGCTGGGGTGTTGAGAATGGTTGCTAAGATGTTTCTAAGTGGTTGCTAGGGTGTTGAGGATGGTTGCTAAGATGACTAATCACAGAAAGGAGGCTGATATTCCAACTATGATCAGATGCATGACCAGAAAAGAGATGAAAATACCACAGATGCACATTGAAGGAGGAACCTGAGTCACACCTACAGACCAGAAGAGGGTGCACAACTCTTTGGGCCGGATGGTATTTCAGGTCGTGTTCTGCGGTCCTGTGCTGATCAGCTCACTGGGTTGTTTACATCTATCTTTAATGAGTCCCTCGCTACATCTGTGGTCCCCACCTCCTTCAAAAAATCCACCATCATCCCTGTCCCTAAGAACAGTAAACCCTCTTGCCTAAATGACTATCGTCCAGTGGCTCTCACGTCTATAGTCATGAAGGTCTTTGAGAGACTCATTAAAAACACCATTTGCGCCTTCATTCCTGACACTTTGGACCCTCTTCAGTTTGCCTATCGTCCCAATAGATCGACTGAAGATGCCATCTCTCATGTCCTCCACTCCTCCTCACTCACATCGACAGCAAAAGTGGGAACTCACGTAAGGCTGCTATTTATTGACTATAGCTCAGCCTTTAACACCATAGTTCCCACCAAGCTAACCTCCAAACTCCTGGATCTCGGCCTGAATCCTTCTCTCTGCCACTGGATTGAGGACTTCCTCACTGGCAGGCCTCAGGTGGTGAGAATAGGCCAGTCCACCTCCACCTCCATCACCCTGAGTGTGGGAGCTCCACAGGGCTGTGTCCTGAGCCCCTGCTCTACTCTCTCTACACGCATGACTGTTTGTCCACACACAGCTCCACCTCTATCATCAAATTTGCTGATGATACTGTTGTCCTGGGCCTCATTTCCAACAACAATGAGACGGCATACTTGGACGAGGTGGAGCATCTAACATCATGGTGCCAGGACAACTGTCTCTCTCTGAATGTTGGCAAGACCAAAGAAATGATTGTGGACTTCAGGAAGAGACAGCAACGGACATACTCCCCCTCATGATCAGCGGGTCACCAGTAGAGAGAGTGAGCTTCAAGTACCTGGGAGTAAACATCTCCGAGGACCTGACCTGGACTGCTCACATTCAGACACAGGTGAAAAAGCCAGGCAAAGACTGTACCACCTGCGCCAGCTGAGGAAATTCAGGGTTTCACCAGCTATCCTGAAAACTTTCTATTTAGGGGTGATAGAAAGTGTTTTAACTCAGTGCATCACAGCGTGGTATGGGAACAGCACCAGTCATGACCGCAAAGCCCTGCAAAGAGTAGTGCGCTTATCCGAGCGTATCTCAGGGTCAGCTCTCCGTCTCTGCAGGACGTCTACACCAAACGCTGCAAAGGTAGAGCTACCAAGATCATCAAGGACTCTAATCACCCTGCAAACCCTCATTTCACGCTGCTACCATCTGGTAGCGCTTCCAAGCCTGATGGCCAAAACTGAGAGACTCAGGAGGAGCTTCTTCCCCAAGGCCATCAGACTCCTGAACTCAGTCACTTAACGCCATGTGACTTCACGTCCAGGATAAACATCGATACACTGACATTGCACTGCACTTTCTGTTCTCGTTGTTACTGTGTAACAACCTGTCATAAACCTGTTTGCACATTATACTCTTTATACATTTGTTAACCACATATTTATAAGTCTACAGTTTACTCACTGCAAAGTCTACTTCAATTATTTTATTCCACTTTATCCTTATTTGTTACCTTTTTTCTCTTGACTTGATTATTTATAATTCTACAGATATAGACATATATATATATATATATATATATATATATAGATAGTACTAGATTACTTTTTTATATCCTATTTCTATTATAATTTCTTCCTTGTGTTTTTAACTGTGAATTTGCACTGTCCATGGAGCGGACCTGTTTACATTTCACTGCCGGTTGTATATTCTGTATATAACTGTGTATGTGACAAATAAAACTCTTGAATCTTGAATCTTGAATCTTTTACACCAGACAGGAAGAAAACACCAACAAACCAGTCACAACACCCTTGCAACCACCAACAATAGCTTAGCAACCATATAACAAAGTGCTAAAAACCACTGAGAATACCATAGCAACTGCTTTGCAACACCCTGGCATAGAAAACAAAACTAAAAAGGTCTTTCGCATTCCGTGGAAAGAGAGCATGATCGCATACAGAAAGGCCGTAAAAACTGCTAGATCTGCTTATTTCTCGACTCTCTTAGAAGAAAACAAACACAACCCTGGGTATTTATTTGATACAGTGGCTAAGTTAACCAAAAATAAAGCTTCTACTTCTGATGATTGTAAACAGCACAGCAGTAATGACTTTATGAACTTCTGCTATAGGAGAGGAAGACACACACACACACTCATTCACTGCTCCGCTCAGTCTAGCCATCACAATCTGGCCCTTGTCAAACTCGCTCAAATCCTTACGCTTGCCCATTTTTCCTGCTTCTAACACATCAACTTTGAGGACAAAATGTTCACTTGCTGCCTAATATATCCCACCCACTAACAGGAGCCGTGATGAAGAGATCATCAGTGATATTCACCGGTCATAATGTTATGCCTGATCGGTGTATGCTCTCAATGCCAAATGCGGAACAGTTAGTTCATGCGTTTATGTTGATGTTTTTTTATTTTAAAATAATTTATTTTAAATTTGTCTGATTTAATTATTAGCTTTTAAATCAACTCATGAACCCCAGTTTGGGAAAGCCAGAGTTCCTGGAGGATTGAGTCACGCGTGTTGAACTCCAGCGAGGGACTCACCACAGACGTGATGCCGTTGTGTCGCAGGTTCAGTTCACTCAGACACTTCAACCCCTGCAGATTCTCCACT
>JAGHMJ010004650.1:135000-142500 GCA_018749465.1 Paracanthobrama guichenoti | reverse complement strand
CGAGCGCATGTCCGCACTCAGGATTATCACAACCGTTTGTTTCCGGCAGTGTTGCATGTGAAGAGCGCGTCACTCCGCGTCCTTAGCAACTAACTTTTACTAAACAGTTACGGGCACTTCCGGTGTCACCGTGCGCTCAAGTCATGTCGGAAACATCATAGTTGAACTCGCATGAACGCCACCACAAAGTCGTAAATACTAGTGGGGATCTCTGGATTTTCTTTACGAGTTGGGGTGTCAGTGAGAAACATGACCACAACGCAAGTAGGCATTTAGCAGTTTTATTTACGATTTATTTAAGAAGTTATTAAATGTAATATAACAATGATAAAGTTTACAGTGGCTTCATAAATTAATTGAAAACAAAACCTGATGCACATTCTTTGTTTAGTTTCTAGAAGAGTTAAAGGCACAATATGTAAGATAAGCCACTAGAGCAGTGTTATATATTGTGTTGACTCGTGTACATTATCCCAAATGTTTCCAAGAATGTTTAAATCCAAAGAAATCATCAATTTTAACCAGGACACGGCCCATGTGCGTGCGTCTCCTAATGACATACCGCCTTACCCATGATTTCCAGTTTCCATGGAAACACCAAAGATGCTTTAATATATAGGGACCTATTTTACTGATCTGAGTGCATGGTCGGAAGCGCACGGCGTGTCCGAATCCACTTTTGCTAGTTTAATGATGGCTTCATAAATTGCTTAAAAACAAAACCTGATGCACATTACTTGGTCATTCTAGAAGTAGAGATAAAAAAAAATGGATGAAAGTGACTTGAACGCACGGCTCGGACGTCTTTACAGGAAATCCTCCCTGTTCGTGGTTTAGCTTTTCTTGAACACCTCAAAACTTACAAATCGTGTTTTGGCTCTGCTATGATTAATAATGGCATTGAATGAATTGAATCCCAAGTACCCTAGCAACTGCATAGCTACACCATAGCAACCACCCAGAACACCTTGGCAACACCCTAGCAACCACCCAGGAAACACCCTAGGCAACCCACTAGAAACACCTTAGGCAACCGTCTAGCAACCACCCAGAACATCTTAGCAACTGCCTAGCAACCACCAAGAACACCTTAGCAACTGCATATCAACCACCTAGGAACACCCTAGCAACCATCCAGTATACCCTAGCAACAGCCTAGCAACCACCCTAGCAACCCACTAGAAACACCCTAGCAACCAAGTGTCGAGTTTTGCCACTGCAAGCGCCACTAACATTTTCTTCAGGAAATGTACATTCTGGTTGAGTTGATTAACAAATCAATCAATAGGCATTTTGAAACAAGCTCATTATCTCATGATACTTTGCTAGTCTTTCTTGATTTATATACTGTAAAAGACACTAGATTAGGGCCTAATCTTTCTGGCCAGTCTTTTCACTGACTAATCCGTCTTGTATCAGTGAGTTAATCTTGAAATCCAATTCTTCATCCGGTTCATCCTTCATCTCTGCACCTATTTCTCATTCCCACTGGCACTTACCCCAGTTCTCGATAAACCCAACCTTGACCCGTCAGTTCTATCTTACTATCGTCCCATTTCAAATGTACCATTTATTGCCAAATTACTGAAAGTACTGTTGCCTCCTTCAGTCTTTTCTAGCTGAAAATTTGATCCCTTTCAATCTGGTTTTCCTCTTCATTAGTCCTGAAACTGCCCTTGTAAAGGTAGTGAATGACCTGACTAACGACTGAAGGAAGCCCAAGAAAGAGCAACACCACCTCAGCTCTGCCTTTGACACCGTCTGTCATGATTTACTCATTTCCCTCTCTCTGATAAGACACTTTTACACTTCCATGCAGGACTTTTGACCTCTAACAGTCCCCTTAAACCGAGGTGTCCCCCATGGATCCATTATTATTCCTCATCTCCAGACCTCTGGGTCCGATTTTACATCGACATGGTTATAACCCTCATTTCCATGCTGATGACATACACATCTATACTATCTGTAAGCCTGCTCTATCCTCTTAAACTGATATAATGTCTCTTTTAATAATTTGGAAAGAGATATCCATGCTTTTATCAGCACTAGGCTTGGCTATTGCAGCTCTCTTTATCTGGGGATTAGTCAGTCTTCTTTAAAGCCTTCAGATGCTGCCAGAGTTTTAACGGGAGCTCACAAGCGTGAGCATATCACCCCTGTAGAATTGATTTCTAAGTGCTTTCATTGGTTTTTAAATGGGTTAATACCTCTCTGACATGTTGATTAAGGTCTGCCAATCAGAGGCTCTTAATGATCCCTAAAACCAGACTAAAGAGGCGATCAGGCTTTTTTCCATAGCCGCTTCGAGACTTTGGAACAGTTCAGATCAAAACTGCATGCACACTAAATCCGTCTCACTCTATGTTTTGTTGTCTAGTCGTGGCTTTGTTTTTGTCTCTGTCTGAATTTCATCTGATGGTTATTGATTTTTGTACAGCACATTGGTCAACGGCAGTTGTGCTTTATAAATAAATTAAATTGAATTGAATGAAATAAAAGGCGGCAGCGGATATTTACCCTATGTAAAAATAGCAGTATTTTCTTTGCAATAAGTGTAAATAGTAGTTAGATTAGTGGCTATGTGCACCTCAGTGTTGGACATCAAACGGTATGCAATAATAACAGTGTAAATGATTATGTTTATTCAAATTATTAAATGGATGCATTATTGGACAATAAAGCCCTCCTTACACCTACCCCTAAACACTTTATTACCACTTTTTTAATATTAAAAATAAAAAAACGTCCTGGTTTGATATATGAAGGGAGTTCGGCTAAAAGCGGATTCAAAATGTTCTGCCATGCACCATCCGCCGTAATTTTGTTTGGCCCAATCAGACGTCAGTGGGCGGAGTTAGTGTAAATAGCCTCAGCCAAGGCGGGTTGTAAATAGACACTCTGATAAAGGCTCAACTCCAACTTTCTGAAACTAACTATGGACATAACTGAGATTATTACTGGAACCCCGTCTCCTACTATAAAGCCCAATTTATACTTCTGTGTCGAGTGTGTAGCACGCGTAGACTACGACGTAGTGACGTGCACCTCTCCAAAAACGTAACAATGCGTCGATTCTACGCGGACTGCAAGCGCTGTGATTGGTCTGCCAGAACCCCTCCCTCAGGGATACAAACTGCGTGTGTAACTGCACGTCAATGTGGACAAGGACGCAGAAGTATAAATGAAAATCAACACTTAGCCCACGGCGTAGAGGCTACGGCGCAGGTCCGATGCAGAAGTGTAAATCAGCCTTAACCCCCACTGGCTTTGCCTGTGAGATTCCTGGTTCTCTCATCAAACCATCCAGAACTGTGTAAAATCTCTCATCAGATCTGCATTCTTCACTTGCATCGTATTGTCCTCAATCAGTGTCAAAGATGCCGAAACAGCTTTTGATTACTGTAATGCCGTTTTCATTGGCTTACCTGCTATAGCTCCAGTGGAATATATACAAGAAGAATCACCTGTTGTGTTCGAGTGGGCTACTGGTGGCCTATCGTATCAAGTACAAAATACGTCTCACTATTAAATCTTCACATGGCTTGGGTAGAAATTTTACATTCCCAGAACATCCCCGCTGGTGTCAAGGGCGTTGTATGGTAATGTTCCCAGAATGCTCAGAGACGGTCAGGATGTGGAGTTCTTTAAGGGATTTTATTTAGCGGACCTTCAGGGAACATTCGGGACGTTCTGGGAATGTTTAGGGGACCATTACTATAGGATGATCCCTCTACACTACATTCCCATAACATTTGCAGGACCTTTAGGGGACCAACCTAGAATGTTATTCTTTGGTTCTATTTAGGTCCTCCATCACGTTTACTGAATGTGTTCAGAACATGTGTGTGTGAATCAGTGTACGCTGGGCTGCTTTGTTAATGAGGGTCAGTAAAACACAGGGATTGCACAAAAGTTGCTTCCCAACTTCATATCCAGAACACGCAAGTACTTCACTTTATAATGTGTCTGTTTGCAAATCATTAGCAATGCTAACTTTAGCCACATTAGCCGTCAGCGTCCTAACCAGCTCATTCACAAAGGCTATTTGCGTACATGCGTGCAAAATATAACGTGCAGAACTTACATGTTCTGGATATGAAGTTGGACAGTTGGTATTGATCCATCTTTGAGAAGCAACTTTTGTGCAATCCGTGTTGTTATCTAATTAAATATGCATATATTTCTAGAACAGAAATCTGAGCATTGAATGGTCAGGTTCAAAATTCTTGTTAATTTTTTTGACATATTAGTCAAAGGTTTTTTCACAGAGGGGAGATTGGATATCTCTTTTTATCACTCCATAAATCAGAAAATACTGTCAACAGCCAGAGAAAAAGTTAATTTTCACAATTGTTTTAGGAATAAAATGTATAAAATCAGGCAAATTATATATACATGAGCAGAATGTACATTTCCTGAAGAAAACGTGAGTGGTGCTTGCAGTGGCAACACTTGGCACTCGGTTGCTAGGGTGTTTCTAGGCAGTTGCTAAGGTGTTCTGGGTGGTTGTTAGGCAGTTGCTAGGGTGTTCTGGGTGGTTGCTATGGTGTTGCTAGGCGGTGGCTAGGGTATTCTGGGTGGTTGCTAGGGCATTGCTAGGATATTCTGGGTGGTTGCTAGGCGGTTGCTAAGGTATTCTCTGTGGTTGCTAGGGTCTTGCTAGAGTGTTCTGGGTGGTTGCTATGGTGTTGCTAGGCGGTTGCTAGTGTACTCTGGGTGGTTGCTAGGGTCAGAACAAACCCCTCTGTAAAAACCTTCAGAATATAGATTCTGAATATAGAAAGTTTAGTGTGTGTAATTGGCACTGACGTGGAGATTTCTAGATCAGTGCAAGAGAAAAAACTCATTTTGAGAAAACGGCGTTTAAAGATGTGTATTGTAATTGAAATCCACAGACGCAAATAGATAAAGTGCTATAAAAGATACATTTAAAAGTATAATTTTGGATGTTTCCTTTCCACTAATCTGAAAAAACACTTTATGAAAAACCAAAAAGCACAAAATCTCAAAATTGACAGGCGAATGAAAAAACTGTTGCAAATTGCAACTCATTTGTTTTGTGAATGTTATCATTCTGAAGAAGTGTTGCATCTTAACATTATAGCTAATGCACTGTGAACTAATAAATGCTGTCATATATTAACTCATCGTTAGTTAATGCATTAACTGAAGTTAACAGACGAGACTTTATGGTAAAGTGTTGGGAACATCGTTTAACAGCTGATGCTCTGAATGAGTTTAATCAATTCAAAAACCTGCTCATCAGCTATATTCACACCATCTGCTTCTGCTCACAAAATCTGCTTGAACAGGTTACAGATTCACTATCATAACCTTGAGAAATACCTCATCTGAAGGCCAAATGCTAGCAAAAATCCAATTATTTTCCATTATACCACTGGTCCATTGTGCTGCCGGTGATTTACACTGACTGTAATGAGAATCATCTGTCAGGAAAACAATGCCACAATCCAAAGGAAATCTTAATGGCGTTTAGGCCATCTTTAATAGGCGTTTTCTTCATGCCAAATGCAACTTCTTGATTTTGGGTAAAATGTGAAAATGCATACATTGACTACGACATAATCAGTTATTAATATTTCATTAGCTCTCTCTTGTTTTTGCATGTGTTCATAATTTCTTTGACTATGCAGTATGCTTACAAAATTGAATTCCTAGGCCGGACACTTCTGTATATCTAAGCAGCGTTGTGTGTATAAACACAGCTCTGTCCTCTGAGTGTTGTGTAGACCCATAACCGGACGCTGGTCTGATGAGAGTCTATATGACCGAGTGTTTTCCTCTTTGCGGACGAGAGATTTTAAACTCTGTCAGTTTCAGATGAAGCCAAATTTGTTAACTTTACTTAAAAAAGTCAAACTTACTTAAAATAATTCAGTAATCTGTACTGTTTGCCTTCGTTACTCAGAAAACCCAAGTTAACGTTACTTGACTGATCTGAGTACCAGCAAAAAAACAAAATACAGAAAATAAAAAACTGGCGGGGCAATTCTCGATAGATTTCTCACTCATTTCCTCCACTTCTGCAGTTATCGCTCTTAGTTCATTTCCCAAAGTCATCTTGAACGTTATTGTCAATACAACTAAACATTTTGGGAGACCGTCACATAAATTCATGTTCATTTCCTAGAATTGCTCACCATTATGGAGATCAGTGTTCCCTTTGGTTGGGAACTTCTTTTATATTATTGTAATTCTCTTCCTATTGATGCAGCAATGCAACAGGAAATCACAGTTATTTGATTTCAAAGGAAGGGAAGTAATACACCGATCAGGCATAACATTATGACCAGGTGAAGTGAATAACACTGATGATCACGGCTCCTGTTAGTGGCTGTATCTCATGATTAATGAGTGGCTCTTTCTGTATAACAGAGATAGAAATGGTGCTGGGGGAGAATAACCACATGCACATGCTTTATCAATTGATGCACAAAGTGAACGGGAAGGTCCTTTGGGTTCAGTGTCTGTAAATACTGCAGGAGCCCATCAGCTACATAAAACACAGACACAATAAATCACCTGATCCTGAGCAGAAAAGAGAAGGGCGATGATGGAGAACGGGTCAGGGGCGCAGAAAGAGCTGTGCATTACGGCTGATGGGTGAACGAATGGACGAGGCAGGCTTTGTTACTGAGCTCTCCAGTGAGGAAGAGCAGCGCCTGAAGCGCCTCAGTGCGGGACTGCAGTGTCACAGTCTGTCTTCATCATCATCAGTATGCGGGACACGCCGGTGACGTCATCGCATCACGCACCGAACATCAATCACACCAGTGACTCACAGCACGCGTGACGTCACACACTCACCTTAAACAACTCTAATAGTTGCACTGTGTATAAATATATACGTCATAAATCCACTTTAAAACAAAAATGTTTGTGATTTGGGACTTTTTCCTGTCTTTACTCATGAAACGCACGCTCTGCTTGTCTTTGGTCCTCTCCAGCAGTAAATCCGCTGCTGTAAAGCCTATTATCTCATTTGCAAGCCTAAAGTGGGTCGCGCGCGTTGATTGATCAACGCACGCGTCTTTTCCTAATTGCATTCACGTGAGGCGATCATCGTTTATCGATATAAATGTATCGATGAGGCGCTCGCGGGCTCTCTAAAGTAATGAGAAAGGAAAGCGAAGAAATGTCCGCCGTGCACAACGCGTTCCTGCGCTGCGTCGCGTTCCTGCTGCCGCCCTCTTGGCTTCAGTTTTGCTGGTGGGTTGGGGAGGCGTCATGGCCCAATCCCAGGGCTCGATTCAAACACACAAAGCCTCTTACATATGAGGAAGTAGCTGCTCAAGACGAGCCCAAACGCGTCCCCGCTTCCTCCTCTGACAGCCCCGCGCCGCCGCCGCCGCCGCCGGATCCGTCTCCGTGGCGCAAATTTCGCACGCTCTGCTCCACCGTGGAGCGCTTCCTTTGGCCCGCCTTTGATCTCCACAAGCGCTTGGGAAGTTTGTGCTCGCCTTACCGCGTCGCCGT
>JAGHMJ010004650.1:120000-130000 GCA_018749465.1 Paracanthobrama guichenoti | reverse complement strand
ATACAATTTAACATTTATTTTTTTTATTTTTTTCAAATTGTTTTATTTATCTATGTTTTCTAGATTCCATTTGAATGGTTTAATTAAATGAATAATCAAAAAGCATGTCTGACATAACTGAAGTCATTTGGCGGTGTGATATGGAGCTGTAATGCGGTCAAGACCTGGAACTACTTTAGTGAGTTTCCCTGAAAAGTAATTGCACACCGTGGAATGTTTGTCAACTAATCAGATTCAAGCATTCAACAGCTCCAGAGTATGAAATGTCAGCACAGGGAAAAAATGCATTTGTTAAACGAGGTCTTTGAAAGTATCTTCCACTGAATAATTCAATTTGATGGACATTCTGACGGGAGAAAGCCAACACTAATTTATCAATCTTAATTAAATCTGTACTTTGCGCAATGACATGGGAACATGAAATATATATTTTAATGAACAGCCTACAATCAAGAATCACAAGTTGATGAATGGACCCTTTTCACAGACTCTGGCGGCTTTCCACAATTATTCATTAATCTAGCTAAATCATTTTATTTTTATATCAAGATTGGTAGATCTTTGTTCTCATTTTAAGCATAAACATTCTCTCTTCTGACCAACGTAATCTCTTTATTTTTTTGATTTCGCTATCAAGGATTGGTTTCTTTTGCTATTGGGGCGAATGGGAACACAAATGATTTGTTGTGGTTTCTGTTCACCCCTATAGAAGCTTCCCCAACTATGACGAATGTGTAAAGGGTTAACGTGGCTGACTGTCATACCTGAAGGTTTAATGCGTTCTGTTTCCCTCTCAGGTCAAGCACTTGACGCGGGACTGGAGAACCACGGCGTACGCCTTGCGTCACTCTAACCTGCTGGAGCTGAATGACGAGGGCCGGAAGGTGCGCCGCAGGTCAACCGTGCCGGTTTTCGCCAGCGAGTCTCTGCCGAGTAGGATGCTGCTGCTCAGTGATCTGAAGCGCTGGCCGGAGCTGGGCGTTGCACTCGGAGGTGACTGCGGTAACGGAGGCGGGAATGCGGCTGGCCCGACTCAGCAGGAGCGTCTGATGGAGCTTCTTCTGAAGGCGTTCGGAAACTACGGGCCAATCGCCTCCGTGCGGGTCCTCAAACCCGGGAAGGACTTGCCGGCCGATCTGAAGAAGCTGAGCGGGCGATACTCTCAGCTGGGCACCGAGGAGTGTGCCATCGTCGAGTTTGAAGAAGTGGAGGCGGCGATGAAAGCCCATGAGGCGGTTGGTGGAGACACCGGCTTAAAGGGATTGAAGGTGGTTCTGATCGGCACCAAGCCTCCCAAGAAAAAGGTCCCAAAGGACCGGCAGCGAGACGAGGCTGGCATGCGCAAGAGTCGCTCGCTCAACAGCCGTGTGCCAGAGCTGCAGTATCACGGAGGCGATGACTCCGCCGCCAGCTCTTCGGAAACCGAAAGCAATCCCACATCGCCTCGCTTATCCCGCAAGTCTCGCTCCTGCAACAAGCTCAGCCCAACGAGTGCGGGTCCCAACCACCTCAGCCCGGTGGTTTCGCCGCGCTCCAGCCCGTGGAGCAGCCCCCGCGCCAGCCCCTGTTCCCAGCGCAAGACGCACCACTCGGGGAAGTCTCCGCTGGCCAGCGAGGGCCGCTTGAGCCCTGAACCGGGGCGGCGTTGGGCGGACTATTCCTCGGACAGCAGCCTGACGCCGTCGGGGAGCCCGTGGGTCCAGCGGCGGAAGCAAGTGGCCAGTCAGGAGAGCAGCCCGGTTGGAAGCCCAATGCTCGGCCGGAAGATCCAGAATGCAGACGGGCTTCCTCCAGGAGTGGTGCGGCTCCCGAGGGGTCCGGACGGCACGCGCGGCTTTCACTGTCCTCCCCCGGGAAAGACTGCGTCCACGCAAACGTGTCTCTAAAGACTCCCACCCTCGCACTCTCTCAACGCAGCCGTGACCATCTCCGTAGGACTGGCCTGTCTTTTGTAAAACCTTTTTCTATATGCTTTTTATTTTTTTTAATCTTAATTTAACTCATTTCTCGTTGAATGATGGCATCACAACAAGGGAAGCTGTTCTATTTAAGTTTTAAATCGCTGTAAGGAGATTCTCCCGCTGTTGTCGTTGTAAATGTCAGGCATTTGGTTCTGATCTCGGTAAGTCCACCATATGCCTTTCTGATGATGCTGTGGCCATAATCTCGGGAACCCCAGCGTTGGAAATCCCTGAAGGAATATTTAGTTTTATTTGCTTTAAGTTCTGTTTTTGTTTAAACATGCTTCTCATTTTAGTGACTTGCGGATCGGCTGGGATCTGTTTTTTTGTTTCACCTCTGTTCTTGGGTTCGAGTCCTCTCTGCTTCCTCACAGTGAAAGAGTGTTTGAGGTTTGTCCGGAGCACAAATGCCTCGTATCTGCCTTTGTCTGAGTAAAGGCATTGCACAGTCTGCTTCCTTACTGTACAAATAAATCACTACAATCGCAGATATCTGGGGTATTGCTCATTTCTTTAGATCCAATATTCTCTTGCTTCTGGCTGGTTTGTTTTGCATTTCAGTTCGGTGTTTCTCTACTGCTTTTGCATTGATTTAACACCGAGCATTGGTTTATCATGCACACAAAAAAAGCTGTTCATAATGCATTCATAAAACCAAGTTCAAATGCATTTAATATTTGAGGTTTCCTTGTTACATCTGAAACTGGTTTTGTCATTTTAATGCACTGTACTTTCTAAAAGTGTTTTATATTGTATGAGCTCATACAATAAGGTGCATAACAAGGAATAATCAATGCATTAAATATTAAGGTTTAAAGGGATAGTTCACCCAAAATCCTGTCATTAATTCCTCCTGTCGTTCCACACCCGTGAGACCTTCGTTCATCTTCAGACACAGATGAAGATATTTCTGATGAACTCCGAGAGCTCTCTGACCCCTCCATAGACAGCAATGCACAAACACACACAAATAACCACTTTATTCAACAATCTCTTCTCGTCTGTGTCAGTCGCTGTTGGCGTAGTAAATGCAGTGCAGAGCTTCAGAGTTCTACACCAGAACGCCCGCTCACCATTGCCCGACGCTGATCATGTGACGCGTGTGTGTGACTGAATAAAGTGGTTATTTGTGTGTTTTTGCACACTAAAGTATTCTCATCTCTTCATCACATTAAGGCTGAACCGCTGGAGTCACATGGGCTACTTTAACGATGTCTTCACTTCCTTTCTGACCCTTGAAAGTGTTCATTACATTGCTGTCTATGGAGGGGTCAGAGAGCTCTCAGATTTCATCAGAAATATCTTCATCTGTGTCTGAAGATGAACGAAGGTCTCACGGGTGTGGAACGACAGGAGGAATTAATGACAGGATTTTGGGTGAACTATCCCTTTAAAATTACAATGAACCGCATAGGCCTGACAATATGCATAAGTATTAGACTGAAAGAGGAAAAATTATGGTGATGGTTATGTAAATGCATTAACAGCCTAACACTTTGAACAAACACTGGGATAAATATTGTATTTGCATTAGGCATATTACCAAGTGACAGATTCATTTGAGCCTGGAGTTTGGCATCAGACAAACAAATCAGATTGTGTGCTGTTGTACCGATGCACAGTTGCATTTAGTGTTGTTTCACCCCCGTTGAGATGCAGATAATGGCTGGCCTTTCACTGAGAAGCTCTGCTGCATTGCTCTTCTAATAGTAATGTGATTGAGTTAATGATCACGCGTCAGTTTCACTGCACTAGATTGCAACCAGTGTTTTTAATCTGCAGGAAAGGTGATCATTTGGTCCCATCGCCTCGAAGATAATTTTATTTGACACCCCATGACGTCGTAATGTTTCTTAGCAACCGTCTGATCTCCACGGGAAAGCACAGTATTCCAGTTCAGTCGGATGAAATTCTGCAGGTCATCTGAGTTCAGGCCTGAGCTGAATTACACCTGAATGGAGTCTCTATTCAAAATGCTTCCACTGCGCTTCATGAAAACAGACAATCGATGTAGGTGCAGTATTCTACGATAATTTACATTAATATCAGTAAATGACTGCTTTTATGTTCACCTGAATCACACTGGGATCAATTATACCTCATTTTCTGGTAAAATGAGATTTTGGCAACATTTTGGCCAGATTATCCATGTAACAGAGAAGCAAATGAATTCATCCCAGTAATGGCTTCTTCAGAAAGCCTGTATCATTTACATCTCTTGATGATTATATCTCTTTATAACTCTTTAAAGCACTGATGCCAAGCCATTTTCTGCATTCTGTGGCTCATAATGACTAATATGTTGCCAATTAAATTGGAAGAAAAAACACGTCTACATGCACACACTCCCATAATCAAGTATTTCCAGAACCTTCACCCTCTCTGTCCCTCCGACCTATACACTCGCCTAAAGGTTTATTAGGAACACCTGTTCAATTTCTCACGAATGCAATTATCTAATCAACCAATCACATGGCAGTTGCTTCAATGCATTTAGGGGTGTGGTCCTGGTCAAGACAATCTCCTGAACTCCAAACTGAATGTCAGAATGGGAAAGAAAGGTGATTTAAGCAATTTTGAGCGTGGCATGGTTGTTGGTGCCAGACGGGCCGGTCTGAGTATTTCACAATCTGCTCAGTTACTGTGATTTTCACGCACAACCATTTCTAGGGTTTACAAAGAATGGTGTGAAAAGGGAAAAACATCCAGTATGCGGCAGTCCTGTGGGAGAAAATGCCTTGTTGGTGCTAGAGGTCAGAGGAGAATGGGCCGACTGATTCAAGCTGATAGAAGAGCAAATTTGACTGAAATAACCACTCGTTACAACCGAGGTATGCAGCAAAGCATTTGTGAAGCCACAACACGCACAACCTTGAGGCGGATGGGCTACAACAGCAGAAGACCCCACCGGGTACCACTCATCTCCACTACAAATAGGAAAAAGAGGCTACAATTTGCACGAGCTCACCAGAATTGGACAGTTGAAGACTGGAAAAATGTTGCCTGGTCTGATGAGTCTCGATTTCTGTTGAGACATTCAGATGGTAGAGTCAGAATTTGGCGTAAACAGAATGAGAACATGGATCCATCATGCCTTGTTACCACTGTGCAGGCTGGTGGTGGTGGTGGTGTAATGGTGTGGGGGATGTTTTCTTGGCACACTTTAGGCCCCTTAGTGCCAATTGGGCATCGTTTAAATGCCACGGCCTACCTGAGCATTGTTTCTGACCATGTCCATCCCTTTATGACCACCATGTACCCATTCTCTGATGGCTACTTCCAGCAGGATAATGCACCATGTCACAAAGCTCCAATCATTTCTAATTGGTTTCTTGAACATGACAATGAGTTCACTGTACTAAAATGGCCCCACAGTCACCAGATCTCAACCCAATAGAGCATCTTTGGGATGTGGTGGAACGGGAGCTTCGTGCCCTGGATGTGCATCCCACAAATCTCCATCAACTGCAAGATGCTATCCTATCAATATGGGCCAACATTTCTAAAGAATGCTTTCAGCACCTTGTTGAATCAATTCCACGTAGAATTAAGGCAGTTCTGAAGGGGAAAGGGGGTCAAACACCGTATTAGTATGGTGCTCCTAATAATCCTTTAGGTGAGTGAGTATATACCAATACACAACCATTCACAAAGACAGTAACTAGAAGAACCCCTACAAAATCTTTTCTTATTTTCTGCTTCTCTTCCTGCTATTTTGTCTTGTTTTCTAGCTTATACTTGCCTATGAATTTTAAAGTCCAAACACGGACACTTTTAAAGACAACACGGACAAAGCTTCAAAACACGAGATGGATATTTGATGGAATATTTCTGTGCCAAGCACACTCCTTCAGGATTCACACTAGTTTCAGAAGTTTTTTTAGAGTATGGCCCTGTATGACATCATAAAGGGCGGAACTCCTTATATGGGCACTTCTCCCAGATGAGCGCGCACACACACACACAGAGCGAGAGCAAGAGTGTGTCCATCACTGAGCTTCGTTCGGGTTACAGGAGTCGGCGGCGGCGCTGGCGTTGTGTTTTTAGACCCGAGATCAACAATGTCACTAAAGAAGTGTGTTTCTGCTGTGAGGGAAAGATCAGCTTGTTCAGCTTCCCAAATAACCCAGCGTTAAGGGAACAGTGGATGCAGTTTGTGTTTCTGGAGTTCTGTGAGTGTGTGTGTTTGTTCCCGGTCATGAGTGGAAACCTCAGGTGGAGAGTGAAGCGGCAGCAAATGTGTGTGTTTTGTTGGCAATTGGCGCGCAAGTGCATATAATGTGAACAACACCAACGTATAGTGTGTGTGTGAGAGTGCGTGTGTGTGTGTCTCTTTAGCTCCGCCCACTGCACGCCTCCACGAGCTCGGCTGTTTTCAGAAAGAATCGGTGCAGTGTATCTGTCTTTTATAAATCTGATAAACTAAAGACTCTTGGGAGATATGAAGGATCAACACTACTCTAGAGATACTCCAGATTAACACGAGACTGGTGGAAACTGTGTGTGTGTGTGTGTGTGTGTGAGAGAGTGTGAGAGTGTGTGTGTGTGTGTGTGTGTGTCTTTAGCTACGCCCACTGCACGCCTCCACGAGCTCGGCTGTTTTCAGAAAGAATCGGTACAGTGTATCTGTCTTTAATAAATCTGATAAACTAAAGACTCTTGTGAGATATGAAGGATCAACACTACTCTAGAGATACTCCAGATTAACACGAGACCCTTTAAAATACATATTTTACAGTCACTGTATGCGTACACAATTCAACTTGAAAACCACTATATAAACAGTTTATAAAGGAGCTCCCTACCTGAGCGATTCCTCACAGAACTCATCATCTAGCAGTTGTATTATTGTTATACAAATATCTCAAACGAATGAAGGTGAAGCTACGCAACTGAAGCTGTAGGTCACATGATAATGACAACATGGCGGATGTAGTAGGTCTGATTACATTCATACTATGTAGAACATACTTTTAGCAGTCTTGAAGTTATTACTTGTTCGAAATACGTACCTACTCAGAGTATGTGATTCCCCAAATAGCTGTCCGGGTGTGTGGCAAATATGGCCGCCAAGTGATACTTTAGGCTACTTGAAGGGGAGGAGCTTGCGGTCGATCGTGGAGGGGCGGGGCTTACACAGACTAAATGATAAAGTCCTGTATAGAGATCATTTTTATGATCATTACCAAACATTACAAGGTTAAAAAAAAATAAAAGATAATGAAACATAGGCTACATGAAAATACAAAATTGATTTTCATTTCCTGCCGACTCTGTCATGGTTTGTAGAACTGAATATTGTTCTATGCTAACACCCACTACATACTGCCTTCAGTTTCATATGTACAATTCATATGTACACATAAATGTCAGACGGTATGCCATCATCTCATGTTACACTTAAATTAATAAATGACATCCATTTATCTTGAAATGCTCGTGTTAAAATGTTACATTTGCAGGTGTCACAACAAAATGCATACTACATGCAGAACTAGCATGAGATGAGCAGTAGTGTGTTGCTATTGACAATAAAACAAGAGGAAATGTTGAAACTGTAGCTCATAAACCACTATCCCTGTGAGGTGATGAAATCTGAAAGGATGTTGTGATATTTTAAAGGGCGTGTGACTTTAACTCTGCAGAGGACAGTGCTGATGTCACCTCGTCCCCTCAGTAGTAACACACGGAGTCGTCTGCATTGTGAATGCGTGGCTTCCAGGAAGTGGAACGATGATAGACGCCTGCTGATCTGCAGCGAAGGCCAAAACATTGCATCAGCATGATGTGGGAGCAGGACGAGTGGGAGGGAGCTTGAACGGACATCACTGCAGCTCTGCCAGAGCAGAGACCATCATCAGAAACCTCCACGCTAACACTCGTTTCTGTGAGGCAGAGCGGTGTAAACAAAGGCAAATCATAGGCATAACATTGTGACCACCTTCCTAATTTTGTGTTGGTCCCCTGACCCGTCGAGGCATGGCCTCCTCTAGACCCCTGAAGGTGTGCTGTGGTATCTGGCACTAAGATGTTAGCAGCAGATCCTTTAAGTCCTGTAAGTTGTGAGGTGGGGCCTCCATGGATCGGACTTGTTTGTTCAGCTCATCCCACAGATGCTCGATTGGATTGAGATCTGGGGAATTTGGAGGCCAAGTCAACACCTCAAACTCGTTGTTGTGCTCCTCAAACCATTCCTGAAGCATTTGTGCTTTGTGTCAGGAGCATTATCCTGCTGGAAGAGCCACAGCCACCAGGGAATACCGTTTCCATGAAAGGCTGTACATGGTCTCAACAATGCTTAGGTAGGTGGTACGTGTCAAAGTAACATCCACATGGATGGCAGGACCCAAGGTTTCCCAGCAGAACATTGCCCAAAGCATCACACTGCCTCCGCCGGCTCGCCTTCTTCCCATAGTGCATCCTGGTGCCATGTGTTCCCCAGGAAGCCACGACACGCACCCGGCCATCCACGTGATGGAAAAGAACACGTGATTCCTCAGACCAGACCACCTTCTTCCATTGCTCTGTGGTCCAGTTCTGATGCTCACATGCCACTGTTGGTGCTTTCGGCGGTGGACAGGGGTCAGCATGGGCACCCTGACTGGTCAGCGGCTATGCCGCCCCATACGCAACAAACTGAGATGCTCTGTGTATTCTGACACCTTTCTATCAGAACCAGCATTAACTTCTTGAGCAGTTTGAGCTCCAGTAGCTCGTCTGTTTGATCGGCCCACACGGGCCAGCCTTCGCTCCCCACGTGCATCAATGAGCCTTGGCCGCCCATGACCCTGTGGCCGGTTCACCACTGTTGCCAGTATTTGTGCTTTATAAAGAGGGAACTAAAAGTGGGAACAGAAGCTGCAGTGAGAGATTGGGACGTACTGGACTGAAACGTAGATATGAACAGTGAACAGTGAAAACATGAACAGAAGAAACAGGCACTTACATTCAGTCACAATGTTCCTGAGAGAAACTGCATTTCTATAGCATCTCAAAACATTCTGTTCCTAAAATGATTACAGAAGAGCATTCAAAGAGGAAAACATTTACACATTCGACAAATGTTTGGAACGGTTTAACTAACAGTGATGTGATAAAACCTCTAACAACGAGTTTTCCAGTACAAATATCATTCTTAAACTGATAGTCTGGAAAACAAGACACAAATACTGAGAAGAACATCAGTTTGTTCAGTGTGTGCTGTTACTTTACTACTGTAAGTGATCAGAAAACAGGTGGAAAATCCCACAGATTGACTGACGCTGTAGTGAGTACATTAATGCCCCGTCATTCTAACAAAATAAACACAAAAGTGCATGAACACGTGACACCCGTGTAGCTCAAACAGTACAGCCTGGCATCAAGGGTCGATTTCCAGCGAATGCATGAAATGAGTAAACATGCACTGAAAATCACTGAGGATAACAGCGGCAGGCACCATCGACCAATCAGAGACCGCTATTCCAGGAGACGTGGTCTTCATGCACCGCTCTATTCTGCTTCTTCTTCTTTCAGACTCAGGGTTTATGAAGGTAAGAGCTTTATAAGAGAACACGTCAGTATGTTCTCTAATGTAAATGAGTATTAGTGACACTTCAATACAATTTGACAAAAATATCTTAAAGTTTGAGAAGTTTTGTGATTTTATGATTGAAACGAGCGAATCTCTGCCGATGTGTTCATAAACATCAGCTTCATCCCCAATGACAGATATCTGCTCTTGTTTTAATCCTAAAGTCAGTTTCTCAGGACACAAGCCTTCCTTTCTTCATCCTGCTGTCATTAATGTGTCCTGATTTAAGGAGGTTTGGAGTTTGAGCTGGAGAACAGAAATCCTGAGGAAGAGCAGCGTTTCTGCAGCGCATGCGGTTTCATTTAAGACCTTATGAAATCTGTTTGAGTTTGTCTGGCCTCTGCTTTAATGGTCAGATTAAACGTGCCGGACTCTCGCTCATCTACTGAACACACATGAAGAGATTTGTAATGAAATGGAGAGATTTCTGTCCTCCATTGACAGGCTAAGCAACTTCCACTGACGC
>JAGHMJ010004650.1:107500-112500 GCA_018749465.1 Paracanthobrama guichenoti | reverse complement strand
TCGCCAATTTATATCTTCAATTTTTACTTTCTTACAATCGTAAATTTATATTTCGCAATTCAGACTTATTCCTAAACGCAAGTTTATACCGGTGAGGTGAATAACACTGATGATCTCTTCCTCACGGCTCCTGTTAGTGGGTGGGATATATTAGGCAGCAAGTGAACATTTTGTCCTCAGAGTTGATGTGTTAGAAGCAGGAAAAATGGGCAAGCGTAAGGATTTGAGCGAGTTTGACAAGGGCCAGATTGTGATGGCTAGACGACTGGGTCAGAGCATCTCCAGAACTGCAGCTCTTGTGGGGTGTTCCCGGTCTGCAGTGGTCAGGATCTATCAAAAGTGCTCCAAGGAAGGAACAGTGGAGAACCGGACACAGGGTCATGGGCGGCCAAGGCTCATTGATGCACGTGGGGAGCGAAGGCTGGCCCGTGTGGTCCGATCAAACAGACGAGCTACTGGAGCTCAAACTGCTCAAGAAGTTAATGCTGGTTCTGATAGAAAGCTGTCAGAATACACAGAGCATCTCAGTTTGTTGCGTATGGGGCGGCATAGCCGCTGACCAGTCAGGGTGCCCATGCTGACCCCTGTCCACCGCCGAAAGCACCAACAGTGGCACGTGAGCATCAGAACTGGACCACGGAGCAATGGAAGAAGGTGGCCTGGTCTGAGGAATCACGTGTTCTTTTACATCACGTGGATGGCCGGGTGCGTGTGCGTGGCTTACCTGGGGACTTCTGACCTCCAATATTAATCCTCCAATTCTATTGCAATCGGCAATTCAGACTTTTTCTCCTAAACACAAGTTTATATTTTCAATTTTTACCTTTTCTCACAATCATAAGTTTTCTCGTAAACACGAGCTTACAATAACAATCGAGAATCTGAATCTGAGTCTTTATTGCAATCCATCAGAACACAAACATCCAGACACGCAAACACCAAACCATCACATCTCTTAACACGGTTCCTTCACAGAACATCCTTCAAAACACACGTGCAGAGTTTCTCCCTCATATGACTGACTTCCCATCTCCGCCCTTCGTCTCTCAGAGGCTCAGAAGTCTTCCTCAGCGCTGCGGCACCTGGACTGTCTGAGCAGCGTCAGTCTGGCCATCACCTCCTCCAGCGTCATCTCTCCGTGCACTTTGTTGTCTCTGGTGCGCACGTTCACGCTGTTCGAGATGCGCTCCTTCTCGCCCACCACTGCGGACAAACAGAAAACACGAGCAGCGTGTCAGCGCACTCGCGCCGTCCACACACAGCTCTCGTCAGGCCTCGTGTCTTACCCAGGATGAAGTTGTACTGCGCCAGCTGAGCGTTGCGAATCTTCTTGTTCAGAAGGCAGCTGGAATCCAAATCAGCATCGGCCATAAAACCGGCTTCAACAAACCGCTTACAGACCTGGAGCGGAGGAAGACCGGCTTTAGTTACCCAGCAGCCTTCTTGTGGTTTTAAACAGATCTGAACTTTAAATGGTCATGAAAGCTTTGGAATACATTCTTAAAGAAGAGATTTTTGGACTTTGGTCACTATAAAGTCAAAGCCAAATGTCTAAGTTGTGTTCCAAATTTGAAGTTGATAATCACAAAAATGTAGTCACTTAAAGTTTTTAATGTACTATTTCCATGGTAACACAACGTCCAGTGTCAACAGTGGGGAATTTTAATTGTTTAAGCTCTCGAGTCATTCCTAATTTATTATGATTACTAAAATATGATATGGAAAAAAGGCAACAAAAACACCAAGTGACCCTGACAGTTAACAGGCTATATGATTATGATTATTACTATATGAAATATGGATATTAGTAGTTTATATCTCGCAGCTCTGACTTTTTCTCGCAATCTCTAATTTTGAAGTTTATATTTCACAATTCGGACTCTCTCGTAAATGCACATTATCATCTCGCAATTCAGACTTTTTTCATACAATCTCCCATTTTGACTTTCTCACAATTGTAACTTTATATTTCGCAATTCAGACATTTTCTCGTAAACACAAATTTATCTCTCGCAATTCAGATATTTAATATCTTTTTCTCGGAATCGCACTTCTGAATCGCTGGTCATAAGAGCAGGAACTGTCTGTTCTTCGGTCAGGGATGGTAGATCTGATGTCGCACCTGTTTGGCGTATTCTTCCAGCGTCGGGTTAACCGGCACCAGCATCACCTGACGTGGAGACAACCACAGCGGCCTGAGGAAACACACACGCAACGAGAACAACTGAGGACAAGTTTTACAGTTATTTACAGTACAATCACTAAATGTGCTGCAGCGTTGCAGGCACAGCTGTAGTGCCGCTGAATGTAGAGCAGTTTTATTATTCTGATTTATTTCAATTTCAAAAGTTTTCCCACTTTGATCTAACGATAACAACCCTGATCAAACGGATTCAGAACAGTTCCTCACCATTTGCCGGCGTAGTTCTCTGTGAGGATGGCGATCATTCGCTCCACTGAGCCCAGAATGGCGCGGTGAATGATCACCGGTCGGGCCTTGTCATCCCCGTCTTTCCTGCAAGGGTTCAGACAGTTAAAACACAGACTGTAAAGCCGTCTGAGCGTTTGCAGCGAGCGCTGAGCTGTTCTCACCCCACATATGTGAGATTGAAGCGGACGGGTAACTGGAAGTCCAGCTGGATGGTGGCGCACTGGTGATAGCGGCCGATGGCGTCTTTAATCTTGATGTCAATCTGGAGCGGAAGAGTTCAGAGAAAGCATTATTCCTGCTGGGAAACGTCTGGTTGATATGGAAGCTTGTTTCCACCGTGGAAAAATAAAAATGGTTATAGCTTTTTTCCCCACGATTGTGAATTCACATCTCGCAATTCTCACTTTATTTCTCATAAATAAACTACGATCGCTAGTTTATATCTCGCAATTCTGATTTTTTTCAAACACGTTTTTTTCCCCTCACAATTCTGACCTTTTTCTCGTTAACACAAGTTTATATTTTGCAATTATAATTTTTTTTGATTATAATTCGAATTCTGACTTTATAATTTTCAAAAGGTTGTGGATTATAAATTCAGAACTGCGAGAAAATGTCAGAATTGTGAGCTTAATTTCTTTTTCTCAGAATTGCAAGTTTATGTTTAGATCTCAAAACTTTGAGGAAAAGGTCAGAACTGCAAGACGTAAACTCTAAATAAAAAGTTGCATTTACCTTTTAAAATGTTTCCCCGTGGTGTAAACAAGCTTCCGTAGGTCGAGGTGATTTATGAACACAATATAAGGAGTTCTGACCTTTGGTCCGTAAAAAGCCCCGTCGCCTGGATTCAGCTTCCACGGCTCTCCGAACTCATTCAGGCTGTTCTCCAGTTGCTATTAAACAAAGCCTCAGTTAACACTGAACAGAAACAGCCAGATCTCAAGGACAGCAGTTAGATGTGATTCTGGAACCTTCTCAGCTTGATTCCACACGGCAACATCACCCAGAAACTTCTCTGGACGCGTGGAGAGATGCAGCTGGAAGGAGAAGCCGAAGACGTCGTAGACGCAGCGCAGGAAATCCAGACAGCCCTTCATCTCAGACTCGATCTGAAACAGCACCAGCAGACAATCTCTAAATGAGCCGATTTTAGCACACTGCAAGATGAGTGATGCACCAGCAGTGACGAACGCCACACCGCACCTGATCAATAGTGCAGAATATATGAGCGTCGTCCTGCTGGAAGCGCCGCACCCTCGTCAGGCCCGTCAGCGTTCCCGAGAGCTCGTTACGGTGCAGAACGCCGAAGTCGGCCAGTCTGAGAGGAAGCTCGCGCCAGGAGCGCGGCCGGTGACCGAACATCAGACTGACGTTTAAAAACAAGAACAGAGAGAGGATAAAACACTCAGCTCAACACTGACACATTACAAATATCTGTATACGTCTCAATATACCATCAATGAATACATTTCAACATACACCGATCAGGCATAACATTATGACCAGTGAATATCAGTGAACGGCTCCTGTTAGTGGGTGGGATATATTAGGCAGCAAGTGAACATTTTGTCCTCAGAGTTGATGTGTTAGAAGCAGGAAAAATGGGCAAGCGTAAGGATTTGAGCGAGTTTGACAAGGGCCAGATTGTGATGGCTAGACGACTGGGTCAGAGCATCTCCAGAACTATAAAATGTATCTTGATTTAGGAATGTTTAGATATTAAAACGAGTGTTCACCAGTGTCCCGGACAGTTCATGGGCTTGAGAGCGAAGACGTCCTGCTCGACAGGGAAGGAGAACATGTTTTCACTGTAGTGCTGCCAGTGACCCGACGTCTCCCACAGTTTGCTGTTATAGACGTTCGGAGACGCCACCTCCTGAAAGCCGCGGCGGCAGTATTCCTCCTACACACACACACACACACACACACACACACGTTACAGTGTTCTTCAGGGATGAGCGGTGTCTGTTCTGCACTCATAGTCAGACATACCCTGATGAACTCCGTCAGCGTGTTGTAGATGAAGGCGCCTCGCGGCAGAAAGAAGCAGCTTCCTGGACTCAGATCGTGAAAGAAGAAAAGTTCTTGATCCTGTAAATCACACCATCAGAGAGCAGATCTTAACAACCTCCTTCAGTCACACGAGGAGGAAGTGACATCGTCGCTCCGCAGGAGGTAATCTGACAAACCCGACGACAGTATAAAAATACACAAGCGGACCCACTGTAGTGTGTGTGGTACGGCTGATATATGCAGTGCAGAGCTTTAATGAGGACGAAGAGAAAAACCTGTTCGTTCTGTGTGTGGTTAGATTCACTCGCGCTCATTAAGAGACACGGACACACGGGAAAACCTTTCAAGATTAATAAATGTGAACAGCCAATTCTACATATACAAATGTAATGATAGAAATATTAAGTTTGGCTGAAGAAGTGGCTTGGATCAGTAAACCAGCTCATCCTGTACCTTCCCGATCTTGCGGTGGTCTCGGTTTCTGGCCTCCTCCTGGAAACGTTCCCATTCCTTCAGCATCTTACTGTCAGGAAAAGAGATCCCATAGATCCGCTGA
>JAGHMJ010004650.1:20000-100000 GCA_018749465.1 Paracanthobrama guichenoti | reverse complement strand
CTCAGAGCTTCACTGTTAAATTTCCAATAAACAAACGTATTATTATTAGTAACTGCACTTATTAACAAAACAATAGTAATTTAACTCTATGATAAATGTCCCTCTGGTGCCACTGCTGTCTGGAGCCCTGTGGAGACGCACCTTTGGGCGGATCTTCTCCTTTGGTTCCTCGCTCTTGCTCTGCTTCTCCTGTGTCTCTGTCCTCTGCTCCTTCTCGGTCCGGAGGCTCCGGCGGAGGTGCAGGAGCCGGTACTTGAGCTTCTGGTTCTCGGTGAGCAGCGCGTCCAGGCTCGGGCCGCTGGCCAGGGTGCTGAAGTCGAAGCCGCCCGTCAGTCCCTCCTGCAGGCTGTGGATCTCGCGACTCAGCGCCTCGATCTGCGCCTCCTGAGCGGACAAACGTGCAGCCATGCGCTCCGCCATCTTCTGCTCACTCACAGCGGACGGGAAGCGCCTGGACTCGGGGTGAGGGAGAGGCGTGACTCGGCGCTCCAGCAGGGGGCGCTCGGGGGCCCAGAATCCTCCGCGGAGATGCACATCTCACGGGCTTGGGTGCAGCAACAACAACAACAACAATTCACAGAAACTGAATTACAAATGTAAATACATAGAGCAAAAACTCACTATAAAATACACTGCAACAATGCTTTCATTATTTGGCATTTTTGTCTTGTTTCCAGTCCAAATATCTAAAATGCTTAAATCAAGATGCATTTACTGGATGAGTGCAATGACATAAGAGATTTAGTCTTGTTTTCTGGTAAAAAAAAAAAAAAGAAATAAAATAAAATAATAATAATAATAATAATTAAGTGAGTTTTTGCTTAAAACAGGTAAAATGATCTGCCAATGGGGTGAGAGAAATAATCTTGCTTTGTGTTTGCATTATTTCTCTCACCCCATTGGCGGATCATTCTACTTGTTTTTACCTCCTTATCTTTATTTTTTTGTCATTGCACTCATCAGTAAAAGCATCTTGATTTAAGAATTTTAGATATTTGGACTGGAAACAAGACAAAATACATTTTTGCAGTGTATAATAATGGCAGTAATACATTTGTAAAAAAACAAAACTTGTAATTATGCAGACAGGCCTGGCCCACTCCTACAGCCCCGCGTTGCGGTGCGTTCCGTTCCCGCAGCTCCAGTGTGTTCTTAAGAGCCGACGCGCCGCACAGCGCCACCTGCCGGACAGACGCGACACGCGCCGGCTATAACAGCCGCGTGACTCACGACAACACAAATACACCTCCGTCATTTACTGCCATTCCACTCCTGAAGAAAGAGTAGAGTTTAAAGCCGCAGTGCGGGAGAGCGGGGTAAGACGAGCCAGTGGGGTAAGTTGACCCACCCCTTTATCTTGGCAGCTGTACACTTTTATTATCACGTGACCATATATTTTGGACTATATGTAACACATATATATGTTCACCCATAATTTCTGCCAGACTGTGAACAGGAGAAACACACATTTACTTTAAAAACTCAAAGTACTGTCAAAGTCACCAAAGCAAATTTATACAGGTCTAAAAATATTTATGATCCATATTAGTGATTTAGCTCATGTATGAAATCATTTGGATATATATATATATGCGCCTAAATTAGCTAGCTAGTTTTATCCCAAATGGCCGCTATGGGGCAAAGTGAGCCTAATGCTGTGGGGTAAATTGAGCCAGCGTTAGCTTACCCATGAGGCGCTGTAGCTGAGGTCCAGCTCTGAAGCATGAACTGCTGTAATAATTCAATTTGACTCAAACTCTGACCACCATGTACCCATTCTCTGATGGCTACTTCCAGCAGGATAATGCACCATGTCACAAAGCTCGAATCATTTCAAATTGGTTTCTTGAACATGACAATGAGTTCACTGTACTAAAATGGCCCCACAGTCACCAGATCTCAACCCAATAGAGCATCTTTGGGATGTGGTGGAAGCAGGAGCCGTGCCCTGGATGTGCATCCCACAAATCTCCATCAACTGCAAGATGCTATCCTATCAATATGGGCCAACATTTCTAAAGAATGCTTTCAGCACCTTGTTGAATCAATGCCACGTAGAATTAAGGCAGTTCTGAAGGAGAAAGGGGGTCAAACACAGTATTAGTATGGTGCTCCTAATAAGTGTAGAGTGTAGAAAGCTTAAAGTCACATTGCAAAAAAAAAACAAAACATGTGCCACCACATTTTTAGATGTAAGTTAATCTCACATGGGTTTGATTCAGATTCAGTCAGATGGTGCACCTTACCCCCGACCCGGATCAACTTACCCCTAACCTGGGGTAAACTGAGCCACAGGAACACTTTTTTTTTTGTAAGAAACCATATTTCTAGAACCCTTTGTCTTACATGCATTCTGAAATTACTTTAGATACTTTCATTGTACATCTGCCGTATTTATCGTGAGGACTACATAAGTTAAGAAAAAAACACTCTCCCCTACAGAATTATAGAAGCCCATTTATGACACATAACAAATCATGTTAAATATTCCTAATTATGAAGTAACGAGATTTTTCATGTCACAGTTATGCCATAACTTGAATCTTGAATAACAGTCATACAATGAAATTATGATTCGCAGTACCTGATCTGTCCGGCAGGTGTCCGTGACGCGGGCGATGACGTCACCGTGCGGAAGTAAACACCGCGGCGCTTCATAATGTCAACACGTTTGTGAAATGTATCATCTGATCATATATTATGCTAAATAACATATAAGTTAGCGGTCCGAGGTTGAATCGCTTCAACGCTTGAATGGCTCCGATCAGGGCAGGAGAAAGCGCTGTGCTGTAAACATCACTGATTATTGATTATTGATTATTGATGTGTGTTCGGGATGGCTGCGGGTTTCGCTCCGCCGAAGCTCAAAGACTTCATTCTCACAGAGAAACTGGGAAGCGGCACATACGCCACGGTTTATAAAGCGTTCAGAAAGGCGAGTGGTTATTGATCTCTGATTATAGCGTGTGTTCTATGGATGATCCGCATGTTTTTTGATTGACAGCTGCTTTGATCTCAGACTGACTGCAGGGAGGCGGTGGCTGTGAAGGTGGTCAGTAAGAAAACTCTCAATAAAACCTCAATGGAGAACCTGCTGACCGAGATTGAGATCCTGAAGACGGTCCGGCATCCTCACATAGTGCAGCTCAAAGACTTCCAGGTAAACTTACAATTCACTAAATTAACAGAATGCATAGCTGATATAGAGTAAATGGATGACTTGTAATTTCCCACTGCTTAATTCTAAGTATTGAATCAAAACCCTCCACAAGTAGTAACCTAGAATACTGTCTAACACTCGATGGCTGCTCTGTCAAGTCCTCGTCGTTAGTGAGGAACCTGGGTGTGCTCTTTGATACCAATCTCTCATTTGAAAGCCACGTTTCTAACATCTGTAAAACTGCATTCTACCATCTTAAAAATATATCTAAATTATGGCACATCCTTTCAATGCAAAATGCTGAACAGTTAATTCATGCGTTCTTGAGCTCAAGGCTAGATTATTGTAATGCTTTACTGGGTGGTTGCCCTAACAAGCAATAAACAAACTCCAGCTGGTCCAAAGCGCAGCAGCTCGAGCTCTTACTAGAACCAGGAAGTATGACCATATTAGCCCGGTTCTGTCAACACTGCACTGGCTCCCTATTAAACATCGTATACATTTTTAAATCTTGCTTATTACTTACAAAGCACTAAATGGTTTAGCTCCCCAGTACTTGAGCGAGCTCTTAACGCATTATACTCCATCACGTCTATTGCGGTCTCAAAACTCTGGCCAGTTGATAATCCCTAGAATATCAAAATCAACTGCAAAGTAAATAACTAATGATTATTTACCACGGAAATGAATCAATCAAAAACTTACTTTTTTCTAGAGCGGCTGTACCATTAATCTCCTATTGTCTGTGAAGCTGCTTTGAAACTAGCTCTATATAATGAAGCTGGCTTGACTTGACTAAACATTCCCAGCATTCAGTTCTTCTGTGTGCATTATCGTACTAACCCCCAATCCTCACTCCGGTCTCTCTGTCAGTGGGACAGTGATAATATCTATCTGATTCTGGAGTGGTGTTCCGGAGGAGATCTGTCCAGTTTTATCCGCAGTCGCCGGATTCTTCCGGAAAGAGTCGCCCGCCGATGCCTACAGCAGATCGGTATGAAACACATGACTGATACACAGATTCAGATGGGAGAGCATGAGCCAGTGATGTGTGTGTGTGTGTGTGTGTGTGTGTGTGTGTGTGTGTGTGTGTTTCAGCATGTGCTCTTCAGTTCCTCCATGAGAAGAACATCTCTCATCTGGACCTCAAGCCTCAGAACATCCTGCTGAGTGGAAACGTCTTAAAGCTCGCAGGTGAAACTTTCTGTGATTTTTACTTCAGCATCTCAGCAGGAATAATAGCATGAGATTTAACCCATAGCATCTGATTATTAACATATAGACAGTGAACAGAAGCGGGCCCAGGACAGAGCCTTGAGGTATACCTGAGGTGCTTCTGAAGAACGACAACTAAAAATCTCACTGGATTATTACAATTAATGGCAAAAGGATTGTTTGGGAAGATATTCCCTTCTGACACACTACAGCAAAAGATAGAAATAACTGGCTTAAAGGCACAATATGTAAGATTTTATGATTAGAATATCCACTAGAACAGTGTTATATATTGTGTTGACTCGTGTGCATTATCCCAAATGTTTCCAAGAATGTTTAAATCCAGAGAAATCATCAATTTTAACTAGGACACCCTCCGGTGTTATTGTGTAGTAACCATGGCAACACAAAGCCGCTTTAATATCTGATGTGTTTTATTAGACACTGTTTGGATCACTGATGGACAGAAACTAATGATTGTTCTCCAGCTCAACACAGTTAGTCTGATTGTGTAAATCTGGTGTTGTTGATTTACCGCACAGAGTGCCATGTTTTACCATGCCTAATATGATCTCGCTCACTGCAGTGTGAACAAGTGTCTCATAGTAGCGCCCGAGTAGCATTATAACCTCACTTTAACACACTCACATGTGTGTGATATGATCAAAACACACACGCATGAGCGGAAGAAGAGGAAGCGCTCGCGGCAGAATAAAAGCTCCGCCCACTCAAGAGTCAAGACACGCCTTTGTGTTGAGTAAGAGATGGAACATTACATACTGTGCCTTTAACCCTCTGGTGGTCTTCATGTGATAATCAAAAATTATTTTTTTATTTCAATGCATGAATGCACTATATTGTAGTTCACTAATTATTTAATTTAATATTTTGTATTTTTAGGGTATATTATGGTTCAAAATGATATTTATGCTGTAGTTATAATCCATCTATTCACTTTTTGAGCATGACATTTCCAACTTAAACGGATAAATCTTGAATCTTTGGATCACAGACTGAAGTTTGGTCTTTTAAAGATGACGGGTTATTGATGAAGTGAAAACGTTTTAAAAAGTGAACAAAAACGTTTATTGTTAAAATGCACAAAAATCTTATTTAAAATTTTTATATGAAATATATTTTTAGAAATACACGTTTTACTCTAAAACTGCGAGAGAATCAAAGCCGAGCTGTGTTCCGAATGTGAGGTTGATCTCTCAGTAAATGAGCTTCAGTGAGAGTGTTTGTGCGCAGTACCAAACGCTTCCACTAGAGGAACTTCTCCATTCGTCTCCAATGCGCTCGTTTCTGACCGCGAGGAACACGAGTGTGACTGCTTTTCTCAGGACTATTGAACCTTTTCGAATCGTGTCCATTTTAATTGTGTTCATACAGCAAGTGCCAAAACCTTAGCCAAGTGTCGTACCATTCCAGTGAAGTAAAAAACTACCATTTAAGTTTAAAGATGTGGTTTTCACAATGGCATTAATGAAGCGTTTGTGTGTGCAGATTTTGGTTTTGCGCAGTACATGAGCCCGTGGGACGAGCAGCACGCTCTCAGAGGTTCTCCGCTCTACATGGCTCCGGAGATGGTGTGCCGACGCCATTATGACGCTCGAGTGGATCTGTGGTCCGTCGGGGTCATTCTGTACGGTGAGCTCACTGAACCAAAGAGGCTTTTGCCCATGCAAGTCCAGTGTTGGACATTTTTTTAAATATCTTTCCACAAATCCTCATCTGAGAATGATCAGTGAAGGATCATGTGACACTGAAGACTGGAGTAATGATGATAAATTCAGCTTTGATCACAGGAATAAATCACACTTTACTATATATTCACACAGAGAACAGCTGATCTACACTGGAGGAGTATTACACTGATCTACTGGAGTTATGAGCAGATTCATGAGCAGATTAATGAGCAGAAGAGACTCTTTGAGAAGCGTTTGAATTATTCTAAACTCGTGTGTCTTTTTGAGGGCAGAAGCTTTATTTGGACGAGCCCCGTTTGCCTCTCGCTCATATGCAGAACTAGAAGAGAAGATCCGCAGTGAGAAACCCGTCGAGGTGAGACTCACCGAACAAGAACAAATTGATTGTGTCTGTGGGGAACTGATTGGATGGGTGTGGTTTGCTATTGGTGGATCTCATGTGAGTGACAGGTGGCCCCGCCCTCGTCATCAGAGAAGAGATGAAGTTATTCTGACTCAAGATTATTAACACAATAATGATGAGCACCCATAAATCATTTACAATAAACACTGCAATATTCCATTTTATGGTGTGTACTCCTCTGTGAGCACTAGATGGCGCAGTTGTACACGACACTGACATAACCCTGTGTGTGTGTGTGTGTGTGTGTGTGTGTGTGTGTGTGTGTGTGTGTGTGTGTGTGTGTGCAGATGCCGTCCGGAGCCCGAGTCTCTCGTGACTGTCGAGATCTGCTGCTGCGACTGCTCGAGAGACACCCGGACGCCCGCATCACCTTCCACGAGTTCTTCCTGCATCCCTTCGTAGATCTGGAGCACATGCCGAGCGCCGAGAGCCTCATGAAGGCCGTGAGTGTGACGGAGTCAGCGCAGATTAACTCACACTAACATTCACATGTTTATTTTAGTCCTGAAGTGGCAAAACTGCTGCGGCTCGTCGCTAGTGTCAGACGAAACTTGAGCAAATGTGTCACGCAGACGCCGCTCTACAAACAGAATTATATTAAACAGGCCTGTTCGTTTATTTTAGAGCTGCTTGATTTAATTAGATATTGATTCATAGGCTTTTTACTTGCAGTATATACACTGATGATCTCTCCATCACGGCTCCTGTTAGTGGGTGGGATATATTAGGCAGCAAGTGAACATTTTGTCCTCAGAGTTGATGTGTTAGAAGCAGGAAAAATGGGCAAGCGTAAGGATTTGAGCGAGTTTGACAAGGGCCAGATTGTGATGGCTAGACGACTGGGTCAGAGCATCTCCAAAACTGCAGCTCTTGTGGGGTGTTCCCGGTCTGCAGTGGTCAGGATCTATCAAAAGTGCTCCAAGGAAGGAACAGTGGAGAACCGGACACAGGGTCATGGGCGGCCAAGGCTCATTGATGCACGTGGGGAGCGAAGGCTGGCCCGTGTGGTCCGATCAAACAGACGAGCTACTGGAGCTCAAACTGCTCAAGAAGTTAATGCTGGTTCTGATAGAAAGGTGTCAGAATACACAGAGCATCTCAGTTTGTTGCGTATGGGGCGGCATAGCCGCTGACCAGTCATAATGTAAGTCAGAAGGTGGTCATACTGATCGGTGTGTGTATATATATACACTACCAGTCAAAAGTTTGATGCAATCTTTTGACTGATAGCGTATATATACATATATACATAAAACATGTTGCTGTTTGGACTTTAACAGAGTCTATGACAGGATTATTATTGGATTATTACATTTTCATCAAGAGGTGCATACATTTTTGTTCAAGTTCTTGTACTGATAATGCAAGAGTAAAACGGTTAACATAGGAGGAGGAAACAGTGGAGATTTAACCCATAGCATCTGATTATTAACATATAGACAGTGAACAGAAGCGGGCCCAGGACAGAGCCTTGAGGTACACCTGAGGTGCTTCTGAAGAACGACAACTAAAAATCTCACTGGATTATTACAATTAATGGCAAAAGGATTGTTTGGGAAGATATTCCCTTCTGACACACTACAGCAAAAGATAGAAATAACTGGCTTAACCCTCTGGTGGTCTTTGGTCCAATTTAATTTTTTGTTTATTTAAAGTTTTTTACTTCACTGGAATGGTACGACACTTGGCTAAGGTTTTGGCACTTGCTGTATGAACACAATTAAAATGGACACGATTCGAAAAGGTTCAATAGTCCTGAGAAAAGCAGTCACACTCGTGTTCCTCGCGGTCAGAAACGAGCGCATTGGAGACGAATGGAGAAGTTCCTCTAGTGGAAGCGTTTGGTACTGCGCACAAACACTCTCACTGAAGCTCATTTACTGAGAGATCAACCTCACATTCGGAACACAGCTCGGCTTTGATTCTCTCGCAGTTTTAGAGTAAAACGTGTATTTCTAAAAATATATTTCATATAAAAATTTTAAATAAGATTTTTGTGCATTTTAACAATAAACGTTTTTGTTCACTTTTTAAAACGTTTTCACTTCATCAATAACCCGTCATCTTTAAAAGACCAAACTTCAGTCTGTGATCCAAAGATTCAAGATTTATCCGTTTAAGTTGGAAATGTCATGCTCAAAAAGTGAATAGATGGATTATAACTACAGCATAAATATCATTTTGAACCATAATATACCCTAAAAAATACAAAATATTAAATTAAAAAACATTCATTAATTTCATTGAGATAAAGTCATTTTCTTTGGTCATTTTTGACCGGCATGTGAAGAGCACCAGAGGGTTAAAACCATTTGTTTTGGTGAAAACACTAACATGCCTAAGACTTTTGCACAGTGTGATGTGAGTATGTCTGAGCGTATACGACAGACGTCACATCGTCAGATGAACTGGATTATCTGTCCTGCAGAAAGCGCTGGTGACGCAGGCGGTGCAGAAGGACCAGGACGGAGAGCGATCGGCTGCGTTATCTCTCTACTGTAGTGCTCTGGAACACTTCGTTCCTGCCATTCACTGTAAGACACAAACACCTGTGTTTCTCTGTTATACGAGACCGCAGATCTCACAGTCCTCGTCTCTGTGCTTTCAGATGAAGCGGACCGACTGCGGAAGGAAGCGCTGAGACAGAAGGTGACTCTCAGAACCCATGAGACCTCTGATGATAATGAACTGTTAATTATTAAGGTTTTCTCTCAGGTGAATCAGTATGTGTCTCGAGCCGAGGAGCTCAAAGCTCTGGTCAGATCGGACAACAAAATCAGTTTTGAGCAGGCAAAATCAACCAGGAACATATTAATAGGTAAGCAGTACTGCACTATTAATATCTGATATCATAAACCAGTGGTGACTGATTACGTTCATTTCACAGAAATGTCCAGAGATCAGCCTCGTCTGCTGGCGGCGCTGGAGGTAGCGTCCACTGCTGTTGCCCGGGTAAGTGTTATGATGGCTCATATGCATGTTCAATCATTAGTTCCCTCTAAGCTGCACGCTTGTGATGCCGCGGTCGCGCAGAAAGAATAAAATGCAGTGCAGACGACAAACGCAGACACGAAATGTGGGGAGAAATCCATTTGATTATAGTTTAAAGGAGAAATAATTGCAAGGCTCTGTTCACTATAGAGTTAGTGTCGCTATAGTTAGTGTCACTATAGAGTCAGTGCCGCTATAGAGTCAGTGCCACTATAGTGTTAGTGTTGCTATAGAGTCAGTGTCGTTATAGAGTCAGTGTCGTTAGAGTCATTGTCGCTATAGAGTCATTGTCGCTATAGTGTTAGTGTCGCTATAGAGTCAGTGTCGCTATAGAGTCAGTGTCGCTATAGAGTCAGTGTCGCCATAGAGTCATTGTCGCTATAGTGTTAGTGTTGCTATAGAGTCAGTGTCGTTATAGATTCAGTGTCGCTATAGTGTTAGTGTTGCTATAGAGTCATTGTCGCTATAGAGTCATTGTCGCTATAGTGTTAGTGTTGCTATAGAGTCAGTGTCGTTATAGATTCAGTGTCGCTATAGTGTTAGTGTTGCTATAGAGTCAGTGTCACTATAGAGTCAGTCAGTGTCGCTATAGAGTCAGTGTCATTATAGAGTCAGTGTCGTTATAGAGTTATAGAGTCAGTGTCGCTATAGAGTCAGTGTCGCTATAGAGTCAGTGTCGCTATAGAGTCAGTGTCGCTATAGAGTCAGTGTCATTATAGAGTCAGTGTCGCTATAGAGTCAGTGTCACTAGAGTCAGTCAGTGTCGCTATAGAGTCAGTGTCATTATAGAGTCAGTGTCGTTATAGAGTTATAGAGTCAGTGTCGTTATAGAGTCAGTGTCGTTATAGAGTTATAGAGTCAGTGTCGTTATAGAGTCAGCGCCGCTATAGAGTCAGCGTCGCTATAGAGTCAGCGTCGCTATAGAGTCAGCGTCGCTATAGAGTCAGCGTCGCTATAGAGTCAGCGTCTCTATAGAGTCAGCGTCTCTATAGAGTCAGCGTCTCTATAGAGTCAGCGTCTCTATAGAGTCAGCGTCTCTATAGAGTCAGCGTCTCTATAGAGTCAGCGTCTCTATAGAGTCAGCGTCTCTATAGAGTCAGCGTCTCTATAGAGTCAGCGTCTCTATAGAGTCAGTGTCGCTATAGAGTCAGTCAGTGTCGCTATAGAGTCGCTATAGAGTCAGTCAGTGTCGCTATAGAGTCAGTGTCGCTATAGAGTCAGTGTCGCTATAGAGTCAGTGTCGCTATAGAGTCAGTCAGTGTCATTATAGATCAGTGTCGTTATAGAGTTATAGAGTCAGTGTCGCTATAGAGTCAGTGTCGCTATAGAGTCAGTGTCGCTATAGAGTCAGTGTCGCTATAGAGTCACTGTCGCTATAGAGTCACTGTCGCTATAGAGTCACTGTCGCTATAGAGTCAGTGTCGCTATAGAGTCAGTCAGTGTCCCTATAGAGTCAGTGTCGCTATAGAGTCAGTGTCGCTATAGAGTCAGTGTCGCTATAGAGTCAGTCAGTGTCATTATAGAGTCAGTGTCGTTATAGAGTTATAGAGTCAGTGTCGTTATAGAGTTATAGAGTCAGTGTCGTTATAGAGTTATAGAGTCAGTGTCGTTATAGAGTTATAGAGTCAGTGCCGCTATAGAGTCAGTGCCGCTATAGAGTCAGTGTCGCTATAGAGTCAGTGTCGCTATAGAGTCAGTGTCGCTATAGAGTCAGTCAGTGTCGCTATAGAGTCAGTCAGTGTCGCTATAGAGTCAGTCAGTGTCGCTATAGAGTCAGTCAGTGTCGCTATAGAGTAAGTCAGTGTCGCTATAGAGTAAGTCAGTGTCGCTATAGAGTCAGAGTCGCTATAGAGTCAGTGTCGCGCTATAGAGTAAGTCAGTGTCGCTATAGAGCAGTGTCGTTATAGAGTTATAGAGTCAGTATAGAGTCGTCGCTATAGAGTATAAGTCAGTGTCGCTATAGAGTCAGTGTCGCTATAGAGTCAGTCAGTGTCGCTATAGAGTCAGTGTCGCTATAGAGTCAGTGTCGCTATAGAGTCAGTGTCGCTATAGAGTCAGTCAGTGTCATTATAGAGTCAGTGTCGTTATAGAGTTATAGAGTCAGTGTCGCTATAGAGTCAGTGTCGCTATAGAGTCAGTGTCGCTATAGAGTCACTGTCGCTATAGAGTCACTGTCGCTATAGAGTCAGCGTCGCTATAGAGTCAGTCAGTGTCCCTATAGAGTCAGTGTCCCTATAGAGTCAGTGTCGCTATAGAGTCAGTGTCGCTATAGAGTCAGTGTCGCTATAGAGTCAGTCAGTGTCATTATAGAGTCAGTGTCGTTATAGAGTTATAGAGTCAGTGTCGTTATAGAGTTATAGAGTCAGTGTCGCTATAGAGTCAGTGTCGCTATAGAGTCAGTGTCGCTATAGAGTCAGTGTCGCTATAGAGTCAGTGTCGTTATAGTGTTAGTGTCGCTATAGTGTTAGTGTCGCTATAGTGTTAGTGTCGCTATAGTGTTAGTGTCGCTATAGTGTTAGTGCTGCTATAGAGTCAGTGCCGCTATAGTGTCAGTGCCGCTATAGTGTCAGTGTCGTTATAGAGTCAGTGTCGTTATAGAGTCAGTGTCGTTATAGTGTTAGTGTTGCTATAGAGATGTAATATCCTGAGATAACACTTTTTTTCGCGCGTTTACGTACGCTGTACAGGTAAAGAATGTTTTTGCTCAGGTGACCAAAATGTCCGCCCAATAGAAAAAAGTTTTGCTCAGCGAGAAAAGAAAATAGAGGGAACATTGCTCATTTGCGTCATGTGAGCTGCTGTGTTGCATGATGGGTGATGCGTGGCGTTGGGCTCTGTGTGCAGGAGGAGAGTGGAGCGGAGGACTACGACACTCTTGATCTGTACCAGCAGAGTTTGGGCGAGATGCTGCTGGCGCTGGCGGGTAACGTACATGCACATAAAACACCAGAGTCCAGATGTGGCGATGAGTCTGTGCCAGGTCAGCGTGTGCGGTACGGTCTCACTGCCATCTGGATCTCATTGAGCTCAGCTCTCAGTGTTATTAAATACTGAAACAAATGAAAACTGTTATCTCTTAAACTAGTGAGCTCAGAGACAGAGATTCAGGTTTCACTGCAGGGGTTTTGGTCGCTACGCTTGCGCTGTTGATCTGTCACGGTGCTAATGCCAGCGCCGGCCTAATCAAAACACAGCCGCTCCAGGGCTCAGTGTGTGAGACTCAGGCGTCTGTGAGACACAATACTCCTGGTTGTGAAATGTTTCTCGGTTGCTCAAAGGTAGTATCAGGCGTTTGTTCAGATCAAGTACTCAGAAACATCCCTCAGACTGCAGAGCTCCAGACGGAGAGATGGCAGCATTTTGAGACCTTTTTTCCTGATGAGAGCTGCCATTCCTGTTACACATGAGAAACATCAGACGGCAAACGAAAGAGGAACGGAACCGCACTACTCATTTGAGTTTTTTAGTTTTTGCACTTAACAAAACAATGCAAAACAATAGTAATTTTATGATTAAATTAACTTTGATACATTTCCTGTGGCGCCACTGCTCTCTAATGTTAGTCTGGAGAAAAGACTACATTTGATTCTTTCAACGCCCCTGCAACCGCCCACAACACAGCATCAGTGACAAGTTTGGTGTCACTAGTTGATCTCTTAAGGCTTAATAATTGTTGGTTGTTGTTGTTGTGTGCGTGTGTGTGCGTGTGTGTGTGGGTGTGTGTGTGTGTGTGTAGAGAACCGCTGAAGTGTTTCTCTCTGTCTCTCCTCCAGCTGAAGCCCAAGGCCGGCGCCGAGAGCTGCTGCACAGCGAGGTGAGACGATCAGTGTTTACAAAGTGTTTATTCTGGACGGGTCAAACCCCACACGTCTCAAGACTCGCACACATCAGACATGTTTTCTGACGCGCTCCTTCCATACCTGAGCTTCTTAAAGGGGTGGCTGATGATAATTGTGACGTGTTTAGCTTTAGTGAGTGTGTGTGTGTCGCTGTTTGAGCACAAACATCTCCAAAGTTACGACGCTCAGAGTTCAGAGCAAAGGGAGATATTTTCTTTTACAGAAATCTCTTTAAGGACTACAACAAACGGCTGGTAGGGACTACAACGAGTTAGTGACATCACTAACCCTGACATTTACATAACCCCGCCCCCGGGAACATGTAGAGAAGATGACATCATAAGTTATAACCGTAATTAAACTAAACTATCCCTGTTCTCTCTTCATCAGCAGATATTCTCTGGCTCATCAGTTCCCACACCAGCGGTTTATAGATTATCATGACAGAATATGCTAATCAATGACTGAAGATCGCTAACTCATAAACTCATCCTCTATCCCTTCAGAAACGTCCTGTCTCATTCTACATGTTCTCGAGTCTCTCCATCATTGTCCAACTCCGGTTTGATCATAAAAGGCTGAACAGTTTCTGATATTTCCAGTGTGTGTGTGTGTGTGTGTGTGTGTGTGTGTGTGTGTGTGTGTGTGTGTGTGTGTGTGAGTGTCTGTGTGTGTGAGTGTGTGTGTGCGTGAGGTAATCAGAGCTGCTAACAGGAGCTCTTGAAGCTCCGCCCTCTTCCTGAAAGGGTGTGGGAGCAACAGCTCATTTGTATTTAAAGGGACACACAAACGGCACGTTTTTGCTCACCCTCAAAAAGTGACCATTTTAACATGCTATAAAAATGATCTGTGGGGTATTTTGAGCTAAAGCTTCACACACACAGAGACATCAGAGACTTATTTTACATCTTGTAAAACGGGGCATTATAGGACCTCTTTAATTGACACAGGCCTCTGCCGTCAGGAGCCGGTTACTCTCCGGTCAGAAGCGCTCAAGACTAATGCATGTGTTCACTGCCAGCACTTTTACATCAGAATCATGCAAGTTTTACAGGTGCTTAAAATTCAGATGAACACACGTGATCAGGCCTAAAATTAAACGATTATTTCACTTCAGAATGAACATTTCCTGATGGTTTCCTCTCCCCCATCTCATCCCAGATGTTCATGTCTTTCTTTCTTCAGTCGAAAAGAAATTAAGTTTTCTGAGGAACACATTTCAGGATTTTTCTCCACATAATGGACTTCAATGGGAACCAACGGCTGAAGGTCCGAATCAATGCAGTTTCAGAGGAAGGGCTTCAGAGGCTCTGCACGATCCCAGAGGAATAGGGTCTGATCCAGACAAACCATCAGACATTTACTAATAATAAACATTTATATACTTTAACCTCAAATGCCCATCTTGCGCTGCTCTGCGATGCGAGTCCACAACTTCATGCATTATGTAGTCACGTTGGAAAGGTTGTGCGTGTCATATTTTTCATTTTCTCCTCCAATTTCTAAATTGTTAGACATCGTTTGTTTTACCAATTTTTGTAAAGGCCGGTTGACTTCTCTTTGCACGACCTTTCCAACGTGGCTGTGTAATGTGTGGCAAGACGAGCATTTGAGGTTAAAGTATATATATATTTATTGTTTTAGTAAATGTCTGATGGTTTGTCTGGATCAGACCCTATTCCTCTGGGATCGTGCAGAGCCTCTGAAGCCCTTCCTCTGAAACTGCATTGATTCGGACCTTCAGCCGTTGGTTCCCATTGAAGTCCATTATGAGGAGAAAAATCCTGAAACGTTTCCCTCAGAAAAAAACTTAATTTCTTTTCGACTGAAGAAAGACAGACATGAACATCTGGGATGAGATGGGGGAGATGTTCATTCTGAGGTGAACTGATGCTTTAACAAATCTTAGCAAAATCGGCGAGTGAGTGAAACGCCAGTTCCGCCGGTAACATTTTTATGAATTCTAATAATGCATGAACATGAGCGACGCTCAGGACAGTTTAAGCCTTGACAATTTAAACATTCAAGAGCAAGAAGATGCGAAAAGAAGCTCATTCTGTTACTCACGCAAACATCGGAAGCGAAACAGAATACTGAACTGAACTTTCACTTCTTCCTGCTCTTGAACAGACAAATTCACACAAAATGATGTCAGTAAATAGTGAGCATGCTTAACACAGTCGGTTATGGTTTGAGCGAACGACAACAGCCGAGAGACAACACGTGTGTATCAGTGTATTAGATCCGTGCATTCGCTCTTAAAGTGACAGTAGCCTAATATTCCTGCCGTCTATGTTTATAATGTTCAACAACAAAGTGTTAAAAGACTCTGCAGTGTTATTTTACATTTGATGACTTTATTAAATGTGCCCCTGGAGCTCAGCAGCAGTGCTGCGTCTCACGGCTTTATCTGAGCCACACAGAATAACCTGATTATAACAACACATTAGAAGACTCACAATTATACATTTCTCTCTTATGCCAAAAATCATCAGGATATTAAGATCATGTTCATGAAGAGATTTAGTAAACGTCCTACCGTAAATATATCATAAGTGTATTATTAGTAGTGATATGCATTGCTAAGGACTTCATCTGGACGACTTTAAAGCAGATTTTCTCAGTATTTAGATGTGTTTGCTCCCTCAGATTCCAGATTTTCAGATATTGCCCTCAGAAACCACACATCAGTGATGAGGATCTTTTCAGCTTTCAAAATATGAATAAAAACTATAATAGTATATTAATGATACCTGGCAATACTAACCTTAATACGATGTGCTGGACATTTCCTTTCTCCCCGAAACGCGTCCAGATCACATGACCTGTTGTTTTAATGATGTCACCGCTCTGATATTCGGTGATCTGAGAGCACACACAGACGCTCAGACCGTCACACACCCCTTCCGGATCTGCTGAATATGTCAGGTGTGTTTCTTGTCTCTCCTGCAGATCAAGAGTCTGATGAGTCGAGCTGAATACCTCAAAGAGCTGATCAAGGTAAGGCTCACACACACACACACACTCAATGACGCTCCTTCAGTGTGTAACGCTCACGTGTGTTTGCAGATGCGGGAGACTCAGACAGACGAATCGCTGAAGAAAGACGCGGCTGCTGAATCTGTCCGATCCTGTACGTACAGAACACATGCACACATGTGTATGAATTATATTTTTTTTCATTGTATCAGTTCATTGGATTCCTGGTAATAATTCATACTGAGCATAATTCAGAATGATCACGTGTAAATACACAACCGGCTTTGCTTTCATGTGTAGAAACAGATTCGGTCTCTGACGTCTCTCTCTCTCTCTCTCCCTCTCTCTCCTCACACACTCTTTCTCTCTCTCTCAGCCTGTTGTTTACAGTGAGCCGCGGGTCCTCGCCATGGCAACAGATGCAATGTGTCACATGGACAGAGAATTCTTAGCTTCTGATTGGATCCTGGCAGACGGTCAAACTGCTGTCAGTGTGTTTTCATCTGGACCAGAACTGAGATCTGAAAAAAAAAACCCCCGAAAGACAGACACAGACACACACACACACACACACACACACACACACACACACACACACACACACACACACACACACACACACACACACACACACACACACACACACACACACACACATACACACACACACACACACACACACACAGCATGAGAGACGTGTGGCTTTCTGTGCGGTTACTTTGCACTCAGACACACTTCATACACACATTCTCACACACACACACACACACACACACACACTCTCTCTCTCTCACTCACCCCACACACACACACAGCATGAGAGATGTGTGGCTTTCTGTGCGGTTACTTTGCACTCACACTTCATACACACACATTCTCACACACACACACACACACACACACACACACACACACACACACACACACAGAGACGTGTGGCTTTCTGTCTTGGTTACTTTGCACTCAGACACACTTCATACACACATTCTCACACACACACACACACACACACACACACACACTCTCTCTCTCTCACTCACCCCACACACACACACAGCATGAGAGATGTGTGGCTTTCTGTCTATCTGATTACTTTGCACTCACACTTCATACACACATTCTCACACACACACACACACACACACACACACACACACACACACACACACACACACACACACAGCATGAGAGACGTGTGGCTTTCTGTGCGGTTACTTTGCACTCAGACACACTTCATACACACATTCTCACACACACACACACACACACACTCTCTCTCTCTCTCACTCACCCCACACACACACACAGCATGAGAGATGTGTGGCTTTCTGTGCGGTTACTTTGCACTCACACTTCATACACACATTCTCACACACACACACACACACACACACACACACACACACACACACACACACACACACACACACACACACACTCTCTCTCTCTCACTCACACACTTCTCATACTCACACACACACACACACACACACACACTCTCTCTCTCTCTCTCACTCACCCACACAGCATGAGAGATGTGTGGCTGTCTGTGCGGTTACTTTGCACTCACACACACTTCACACACACTCATGGATGCGTTCGCAGCTTATACCTGCACTTAAAGAAGGGAGTTTTATCTGACTACTCACTTATGTGTGTGTGTGTGAGAGAGATTATTTATTCACTGTCTGATTTGAATGAAAGCATTCATCTGTACTTCTCTCTCTCTCTGGGTGAACATTTTCTTGCTTTATGAATTTTTGTTGGCCATAAATTGTCATTTCCTCTCCACATTCCTCCGGTAATGTAATTCCTCCCCCTGCATTCCTCTTTCCTCTCTGGAATAAATCAGCCCGTCGGATTCACTTGGAGAACAACAAAACACACACGCTTTACAATGAGCTTCCATCTGTTAACATGACAAACACTTCTACAGCATTTATTCATCTGAGTTAGTTCATAATGTACATTATTGAAATTAAAAGTTTTATCTGCTGATATGATTTAATGAACCTGAGCTGAGACAAACACTTGTTTTTATAAACTAACGTTAAAGATTAATAAACTCATTATTAATGTGCTGACTATATAGGACCTTAATGTAAAGTGTTATTACATCATAGCAGATATAAACTACATGGCAAAAAAATAGTCACAATTTTAATTTGACCTTAAAATATAGCTGCAAGCAGCAAATATCGGGGTTCAAGCCTTTAAGCTTTAATGTTTTATTTAACAAGCATGTAACCACTTAGATCAGAGATGGAAATACCATTTACAGGCAGTTCACTAAGGAAATACATGTTTTTTAAAAGCTTTTTAACAGTTATAGCGCCACCTACAGTCCGATCTCCATAAAAGTCTGCATGCTTGTTTAAAATCATGTCACATGAAGTTTTCGTTTAGGATTAATAGGCATTTAGGTATATTTAGCCATTTTCTACCATATGGTATAAGTGTCGTGGGCATGTGCGAAAAATTGCAGTCTTTTACGAACGTGAAACATGTAAAGGCGCTAACATTTTTTAAATTTCTTTCTAATTTCTCACGAGTGAATCAAACAGGCCCAGCGAGTTTGTTTTTTCGAGATACGGGATTGTCCTCTTAGACAATCATGGCACTTTGGACAAAGACACCGCATGCCAGTTTTCAGGTTAATCGGACTGACTGTTGCATAGCTATAGCTATTTTTTATTCACATTATAGCGCCAACAAGTGGCCAGTCGCCATGTCCTTTTTCATGCAACCACAAGCTGAGCTCATACATACCTATATTGCCAAAAATATTGGGACATCCCTTCAAATAATTGAATTCAGGTGTTCCAATCACTTCCATGGCCACAGGTGTATAAAATTAAGCATTTGCTTTCTGCAGAGTCAGTAGCTCCAGACCTCCAAACTTCTGTGGCCTTCAGATGAGCTCAAGAACAGTGCGTAGAGAGCTTCATGGAATGGGTTTCCATGGCCGAGCAGCTCATCCAAGCCTTACATCACCAAGTGCAATGCAAAGCGTGGGATGCAGTGGAGTAAAGCACGCCGCCACTGGACTCTAGAGCAGTGGAGACGTGTTCTCTGGAGTGACCAATCACGCTTCTCTGTCTGGCAATCCCATGGACGAGTCTGGCTTTGGCAGTTGCCAGGACAACGGGACTTGCCTGACTGCACTGTGCCAAGTGTAAAGTTTGGTGGAGGGGGGATTATGGGGTGGGGTTGTTTTTCAGGGGTTGGGCTTGGCCCCTTAGTTCCAGTGAAAGGAACTCTTAATGCTTCACCAAGACATTTTGGACAATTTCATGCTCCCAACTTTGTGGGAACAGTTTGGGGACGGCCCCTTCCTGTCCCAACATGACTGCGCTCCAGTGCACAAAGCGTCGGTCCATAAAGACATGAGCGAGTTTGGTGTGGAGGAACTTGACTGGCCTGCACAGAGTCCTGACCTCATCCCGATAGAACACCTTTGGGATGAATTAGAGCGGAGACTGCGAGCCAGGCCTTCTCGTCCAACATCAGTGCCTGACCTCACAAATGCGCTTCTAGAAGAATGGGCAAAAATTCCCATAAACACACTCCTAAACCTTGTGGAAAGCCTTCCCAGAAGAGCTGAAGCTGTTAGAGCTGCAAAGGGTGGGCCGACTCCATATTAAACCCTACGGATTCAGAATGGGAAGGCATTAAAGCTCATGTGCATGGAAAGGCAGGCGGCACAACACTTTTGGCAATACAGCGTATGTGTACAGAGTTTGGTGTGAATATCTCATTCTGTTCAAGAGAGATAGCTGTTTTAGTAAAAGTGGCCACACCCACACACAGCATTTTGGCGTACCGTTGTGGACATTGATAATTTTTCACAATCAGACTCCAGAGTATCTTATGCACTGGTTTGGTTACGATCGGGCGAAAAACCTAGGACTAGTTCACAAAAGTAGGTTTTTCAAATAATACGAAATAACATTTCACCAGTGTTCAGGAGTTATGAGGCATTTGGTACTTTTGAGCGCTGTAGCGCCCCCGTCAGGCCAATTGGGACGAGCTTTGGTGTCGTTGTAGACGGAGTGAGCACTACCATCCCTCAAAGCTTCAAGTCTCTATGACTTACGGTTTGGTCCGATCATATTTGGGAAGAATGCTGATCCATGGAAACTCTATTCTTTCTATGCTCTTGAACCCATAATTACTAGTAAATTTCACAGGAAAGAAATGGCAAGTAATGTTGCAACGTTTGCATTATTCAGCTCAATTCAGTTCATGTTTTGTTCTCATCTGATATTGTCAGTGCTGTCAAATCAATAATATCACTGAATATTACTTGTCTAAACCACAGCTGATCAAGCCAAAGGACAACACACACTCTTAACTTTTGAGGTTTCGGCACATCACTATCAGCAGTGACGACTGACTTAACAAATGGCACTAATTACAGGGCTCTTAACCTGAAGCTCCAGTGGAAAGGTCAGTCGGATGAATGAATCTACTCTAGTCTGATAAGATCTGGAGTTTCGCTCGGCTTCATTACGGATCGCGACTCTCAAACACACAATGACGCTGTTGTTGTTCATGCCAGCTCTGTCTGTGATTCTAGCTCAGAAGAGTCATGCCAACTCAACATCAGATGAACTGAGGGAGGATTGTGTGTGTAAAGGAGGGATCCTTCAGAAACACACACACACACACACACACACACACACACACACACACACACACACACAGAGTCTCCTTGCATTCACGTAGCTGTCGTGAATAGGACATTGTACCCACAGGACACAATGCTGGCTCTACAATCCCTGTGTGTGTGTGTGTGTGTAGTGGGGGTTGAAATCTGGGTCAGTCCTGAAAGCAGATAAATGAGAAGGACCCCAGCTCGGTGTGGCTCTTTGGGCTCTCCTCCCCCTGCCTTTGTTTATTTTGATCTGGTTCCCGGCTGTTCACGAGGGAGGAAAGAGGAGCCGCGCACCTCCAGTTAGTCGGGTTCCTGCCTGTTATTTTCACAGAAAAAACCCAAAACGAACGACTGCAGACCCTCCGGCATCAGCGGTGCGGCTTTCCACAGACGTTTCCAATTAAACCACAGAATAAAGCGTGCAAACATTACAGTCGTGCATTGAGAAACGGATGAACGTTAGAGTCAAGAGTGTTGAAACCGGTGAAAATACTGACGCTGCAGGTCAACAGGGTCAACCAACAAACACCGTAATGGAGCGGGAACTGTGGGACAGTTTTCTGAAATGTTTAGATATGCAAATGAGGCATCTCATTAAATATGCACACATTTGCTTGCACTTCCAGAACAGAACATTGGATAAAGCCAGATCCATAATTCCAGAGGGGATTTTGGATATAAATCAGTTTTTAGGATGTTGAAAACTTCAGATTATAGATATGAATATAACAGTGATTTCTGACTCAAACTCATGCCTTTACAGATTGAGATTGAAATCTGCGGACGCTAATAGATCAAGTGCACTAAAATAAACACTTAAAAGTGTGTTTTCTGTCCACTAGTCTGAAAGAAGACGTTAGGGAAGCAAAATTGCCTTTAGTGTCTCGCCTTAATCACAGGAAATGGAATATGATTTTATACCAGTGTCAAAATGTGCTGTTGTAGCTGTAAGCAATCGCTTTTATTGATTGCTGATTGACTTTAGTTTAGTGTCCAATTCTCACTATGAACTAGTTGCTTATTATTATGCATATTAGGCTGTTTATTAGTACTTATAAAGCACATATTAATGCCTTATTCTGCATGAGCATATTCTACATCCCTACCCAATACCTAAACTTCACCACTATCTTAACTATTAATAAGCAGTAATCAGGAGTTTATGGAGGCAAAAGTCGTAGTTAATAGTGAGAATTGCAGCCTAAACTAAAGCGTAACCATGAGATTTAGTTAAAATACTGTTTTGGAAATACATTTTTCCAGCCATCAGATGACAGATTGAGAGTGTGCATCGTGCATTTCAGCATGACTTTTATTTTTCTTAAAAATTCCACAATGCATAAATAAATTCTTTTTCTGTACAGTTTGTGAAGCTTCAATCGCCTTTGTGAATTGAAGAAATATCAGCGCAGAAACACTCTCTACACAAGTACACAGACGCCCGACGTCATCGACATCTGGACAGGTTCGTGAGCTCTCGTCCGACGCCATGAAAACTGACCACGTACTTGCATAGAGTGCGCTTCTGATCGCAGAGTTCACATAAACTCAAACATTACTAATAATTCATATGCAAGGAAAGAAAGAGTTCGAAAACCACTGAAAAAAAACTTGATGTTGAACTTTAGGAAAGTACGTTTTCAGGCACTTGTTGATTTCCAGCATGAACGATGGACGTGTTTAGAGTCCGAGATGAAGGTTTCTGATCAGCTCTGTGCCGTGAGATCAGAGGAAACGCTCCTGAAGTGTGTGTGTGTGTGTGTGTGTGTGTGTGTTCCAGGAGCCGTTTAACAGCTTTTGAAGGGCCTCACTCAAATCAAGCTCTTGATCCCAAAACCGGCTCCTTTATGTGCCGCCACTGCAAATATTTGCAGTAAGTTGCGGGTACAATGAGAGTCCGCTGGTGTAAGAGCTCCGCAAACCCTCGACGCACGTCCACCGTTTGTCTTCAGTCTCACTAAAGAGACACTTCAAGTGCCACAATCCGGACGAGAGGAGGAGAACGTCCCGCTGGAATCAGAAACACTGTGACCGAGATCATGAGAGCGTTACACTGGACACACAGCCCAGATCTACAGACGCGACACATGACACAATTAATGGACAGACGCTTGATGTTTTTGAGATGATTTTAAAACACACCGTTTGCATCTCGTATATATCGAGGCGCATGTTTGTTGTGAGCAGAACGACTCGCAGTTCAGAAGAAAAGCTTCTAAGCGGAACGTCACGGGATCATTTGATGGATTTGAATTGGTTACCTTTGTTTTAATTAAAGTTTAATGAGTTAAGCAGCGTGTCAACATGCTTTATCAGTCAGAGAACCCGTTAAATATCAACGGCTTCTTTACAATCGAATCGAGAACCCTAGAGTTCAAGAAAGAACCTGTTCTAGAAACACTTTGAGTTATTTTGAATTTAAGTAGAATCAACTTGGATGTTTAAGTCATTTCAACTTAAATTACATTAAACTGACTTAAATAAAATGAGTTGAATCTGAAAACTGTTGTAAATCGAGTTAAAGCCATGTAAACTTAACTTCTGTGATGTCTTTTACTAACTGTGAGTAACTTTGCGTCTACATGTCAACATTATTCTCTAACCCGAGCCGAATGAGTTTAGTCTGTTAGGAGCAACAAAATAAAGTGGATTTATGGATGTAGTCGACTAATAATCCAATGACTGATAGTTTCCACCACAGAATAAAACATAAAAAGGTAATTGCAACTTTTTATCTCACAATTCTGACTTTTTTTTCTCAATTGCGAGTTATAAAGTCAGAATTGCAAGATATAATCCTGCAAATTCAGACTTTTTTTCTCACAAATTCCAACTTTGTAACTTGCACGTATATCTTTATAACTCACAACTGTGTGACGAAAAGGCAAAATTGCAAGAAATAAGTCAGAATTGTGAGATAAAAAGCTGCAGTTCTCTTTGAAATGGCTTCATCCCGTGGTGGAATAAAGGGAGCAGAATGTCTAAAGTTGAGAATAAAGTGTGTGATTCTTAGTCGTTTACTGTATAATGCCATTTTTTCCTGTAACCACGAAGTTGTCAAGCACTGGATGCCTTGTGTTTTGAAATCTGCAGTTCCCGCCTTTCACTCGATGACTTCAGCGAGTGTGAAGCGCGGCCGTGAACACACAGCACAGCAGAACCACCGGCGGAGGAACCGTCCAAGCACTCGACATCACCGGCTCAAAGTCCGTCGCCGTTCCCGGTTTCAGCTCATAATCCTCGTCCTCGTACACGTCGTCCATCCCGTCGTGGTCAGCGGAGACGCCGTGGTCTCCTATCGAACACAGTTTGACCATGTTCTGCTTGACCACCTCGCAAAATGGCCTCTCCAGACCGTCACACACACACGTGTTGAGCAGGACGCCGTTGGGCGTGAGCAGCAGCTCCTCTATGGTGGACTTGCACCGGGACGAACACTTCCTCCCGTTGAAGAGCTGTCCGCAGTGGGACAGGTACGCGGTCAGGGCCGACTGACAGCCGGGCACATCCTCACAGCGCTGGCGCGCCTCGGTGCAGCCCATCCCACCGGCGCCGCCGGGGTGCGTCCGTGGCAGGCAGGGCTCGATGGCCCGTTTGGCCCGCAGGCACTCGGCGTCCGTCCCGCAGGCGCAGGTCTCCAGGTGCGGCCCGCTGGCGGTCTGGTTGAGCCGGATGAGCGCGCTGATGCAGTGGCTCGGACACTGGCGCCGGCTCCCGTGGATGTTCCCGTCACACGCGCTCAGGTACTGGTTATACGCCAGCTCACACTCGCGCTCCTCGTGACATCGGATCAGCGCCTGCCAGCAGACCAACTGCGCGTCCAGCGTCATCACAAACCAGAGCACCAAAGCCAAGCTGCTCTCCATGTCTGATCTCAGAGGCGTGCGAGCATCGGTCCGGCGCTCGTGCACTTCAGGAGGAACACCGGTGGAGTAAACAGCATCGCAAGAGTTTCAGAGAAAACACGCATTTACTCCACAATGCATCCGGTTATCCGTGCGGTCAGCTGCTGTCCCAGAGCGTTCCTCCTCTGTGTAAGTCCGTTTGGGGTTCTCATGTTGTTTGGGGAGTTTTCTGTCTTTGTCCCTCCGGCTCTTTCACGCTCGGCTGCACATTTACACACGCCGACCCCTCCTCCCAAACCCCTCCCGCTCCGGACTCTGCTCTCCTATTGGTCAGACCGGGACTCTATAGTAACGTGTTTTTGGCAAAGCTCACCTCCTATACGGGATAAATAAAATGTTTATAAATTTCATGAAGCCGTGTGTGGTCTCTCTCTGCATGAGATTACAAAACCCCGTCAGAGGAGAGCGAGAGTGTGTGTGAGTGTGTGTGTGTGTGTGTGAGAGAGAGAGAGAGTGTGTGTGTGTGTGTGTGTGTGTGTGTGTGTGTGTGAGAGAGAGAGAGAGAGACATTCCTCTGCTGGAAGCTCCACATCTGCAAACCACTTCTTCAATTTAAAGCGCAGAAAAACAAATCTGTTTCTCTTTAGCACAGACCAGGAACAAGCCCCTGTATAAACCGGCGGGTTCCAGCCCCCGTTCCTCTCGGACTCTTTTGGGCTGTTTTAATCGCGCCCTGGTGGAAAAGAAAAGGGCCACAAAAGTGTTTTCTGGCCCGTTTCACCCTCTTTGTGTCCGGCTGGCCATGCAGCAGCCCAGAGACTTTCCACAACAATATATTTTACTGCTCCGTCCTTTCACAGCGCACTTGAGATCCGCCGTTCTCTGCCATTCAGATGGAAAACACTCGGATTGGATTGGAAAAGCTATGCAAAACCACAAGCATCCCTGGAGTCTGTTACTGGACAAAAGACCGGGGCTAGTTGTCACACAGTCTTCAGTGTGAGCCAGCTTGTGATCTGATGTACGGAAGCACATTCTGTCATAACTTCAGCTTGTGTTAGAATTATGACTGGCAACATCTTAAAATCTCAAATCAAAATCCCTGTATCACCATACAAGTCATAATTATGACAAAAAAATCTAAATTGATAAAAAGTCAAAATGATGACAAAGAAATAAGAAATGACATCATAATGACAAAAAATCTAAATTATGACACAACCAAAATTATGACAGTCACGTCATAAAATGTTATAATTATGATGAGAAAAAATCTAAATTATGACCAAAAGTCAAAATTGACATAGGAAATCATAATTGTCAAAATTAGGATAAGTGGAAAATGTGGCATAAAAAGTCATAAGACGTCATAATTATGACCAGACATGTCATAAAAAGTCAAAATTAAGACATAAATCAAAATCATAACATCATAATTAAGACAATTTTTTTTTAATGATGACAAAAAGTCAAAATCGACCAGAAATCATAATTATGAGTCAAAATTATGACAAAGTTGAAATGACGAGTCGTAATTATGTCACAAAAAGTGGAAAATGTGGCATAATTATAACAAAAGTCAAAATTATGACAAAATTATGAGTCATAAAAAGTTATAATTATGAAATTATGAGATAAAAAGTTGAAATTGTGATCTAAATTACTTTAGTAATTACTAAATTACTAAATGACTTTTGTCATTTTATGTCACAATTATGATTTACAAGCATGATGTTTTTTATATACAGTGGAAATATGCTCCTATAATGTTGGTTATAAAATCTCAAATTCTCCAAATCAAAATCCCAATATTATCATACGTGTGTATTGTTTGCTTTGACTTTTCCTCTATGGTGTCTGAAGTGCATTACCTCTGGTGTTTATGATCCATCTCTCGGCCTGTTCCTCGTGTGAGTGTGTGTCACCAGAGCAGTGTGTGTGTGTGTGTGTGTGTGTGTGTGTGTGTGTTTGTGTGTGTGGTCGGATGTCTCCACCTACAGGTCAGACGCGGCACTGCACGATCACACAAACCTGAAATCATATCACATGCATCAGAATCTTTGTACAAATATATTTATTACACAGTCAAAAATCAGCAAGGTCTGGAAATTACAGAAGAATAATGACATGAATGCATTACACCGGGGGCATAAGTCAAACAAACACCACTCGCGCCATTAATAAAGAAATATACAATAATCTAATCCTTTTTCTTCACATGTCCTGGAAATATTAATATTGCTTTATGTTGTTTCGCTTATTGCTCCTTCATTCAAAACACAGAACATGAACACGTCTCCAAAAGAGGGAACAGCCAGAGAGGAAAAGGTGGACGACACCAAACCACCTGCACAAAACAGCACCACTCAATGAAAGGTCAAAGGGCGTTAATGACACCAGGAGTCAAGATCAACGGTGACTGATCCGGGTTCTACCTCCATTTCTAGACGTACGAGTCGCGAACGCGCGGCTACGCTATTGCTGTGATAAACCTGTTCGGACCGGAGCAGCGAATCTCCAGAAACACGTCGTATTTCACCGCAAACGATACTTGCATACTGTTTCCATTGTGACGATATTTTCATGAGAACATAATTTATGCCAAATATACCCCGTGAGGTGAAATGCGACCTGAGCGTGAGATTCTCTGAGCAGGTGTGTGTGTGTGTGTGTGTGTGTGTGTGTGTGTGTGTGTGATGAAGCGCACGTGACTAGAACAACATTAGCATCATGACAGCTACACGTCACACTGGATACACGAGTACGGGGGGATGATCACATGACGCAGCACTTCTCGGCCGAGCTCTTCAGGTCCTCCAGCGTGGCCTGAGCTTTGCCCTTCAGATGGCCCATGTCCACGTTCTGGATGTTGGTCAGCTGACCCAGGACCGACTGCTTCTGCTCCTCCTCCTGGTTGTCTTCAGCGATCATCTTGGCCAGTTCAGTGGGGAGCTCCACATCATCGCGCGCCGCCTGGATCTGAGAGTCGTCCAACTCGTTCTGAAATACAGGTCAATATTATATAATATGATATTATTTTAACAATTACAGAATCATATTTCTACTAATGAATATGTAATATGGTGCATATATTTATCAAAATGCTCCTCTCTATAGTTAATTATTCCAGCCCTCTGACACTGGGCATGGTTTTTCTGAGGTAAATGTGACATTGTTTTACTGACGTCTTTCCACTGATTGAGCGGTTCCATGTGACATGATGCGGATTTCAGTAAGTTGTACTTTAACCCTGTACTTTGAAAACTGTATCACGATATAAGTGTTTCATAACGGTCGATATCGATAATTATTGAGATTTTTTATGACCTATTTAAAATAAGAACCAGAAGAGAAATATATTACATTTAAACATTTTTATTTTAAACTGAACCTTCCTCTGATTATAATCCCCTCAGTTATAAAGGCAGAAATGTCACTCAAAACACTCAAATTATTAAAATGCAAATATGTTTATACTCGACGCGTCCGCATGAGTGTGAGGGTGCGCGCGGCAAAAATGCCGTTAACGCGGAGTGGGCGGTCGTGCGCGTTGAGAGTGCGAGACACAGTGTGTGTGTCTAAATCAGTGCTTATATTTACAAAATGAGCCAACAATCGCAGAAATAAGCCCTTTTAATGAAAATAAAGATCCATGTTTAATAAAAATTTAGCGTCGAGTATAAACACCTCCCCAAACGGATGAGGCGCGTGCAGTCAGCGGAGGAGCCAGACGAAAGGCTTAAGGTGGTTAAACAAGTCTGTGGTATTACCAGTGTTGGTCGGGACGACGGTCTTGCATAATTTGCAGACGGCGTTGGTCTGACTACGGTCAGACTTATAAAATCCAAAAAACTGCCATACTGGAGAGCTGGCTTGTTTTCCTGATTTATCAACGATTTCCTCGCTCACTGCGGCACTCATTTTCCCCATATCACTCCACGCCGGTTCTGTTCTGAAGAATTCAACACGAGACAACGATATGGCCAACCAAACCTGTTACATGATTGGCTATTAGCGTGTCACTCCCTCTGTTGCTAGGTTACCAGAGAGTGAGTGCCTTTGTTCATGTAACCAAACTGGCTTTGCAACCTCTGGTTTCTTCCGACGTTTTATCGACCAGCCCTACGATATCAGTTCGTAAAAATGAGAATCAATTATAATCGAGAAATCAGTATTTTTTACCGAGTCCTAGTGAATATCACGATAAAATACATACAGGAACCGCATTCTACCATCTTAAAAATATATCTAAATTACGGCACATCCTTTCAATGCAAAATGCTGAACAGTTAATTCATGCGTTCATGAGCTCAAGGCTAGATTACTGTAATGCTTTACTGGGTGGTTGCCCTGCTCGCTTAATAAACAAACTCCAGCTGGTCCAAAACGCAGCAGCTCAAGCTCTTACTAGAACAAGGAAGTATGACCATATTAGCCCGGTTCTGTCAACACTGCACTGGCTCCCTATTTATTCCCTATAAACATCATATACATTTTAAAATCTTGCTTATTACTTATTTAAATCTTCATATTTGTGATATTAACCCCGAGGGCTTTTCTTACTTTTAGAAAAGGGCATTTACTAAGGGCATTTTTTCCTTAATCTTATTAAATATATGCATCATCTTTCATTTCAAATTCTTAAATTTGATACTTTTTACTTTTATTGTCCCCCAAAAACCCATATCGGGCGGGCTCTGGAAGTGAAGGCTCAAAGCGTTTCAGACCCGTTTACACCTGTGTTTAGTGTCGTCCACTTGTGATCCAATCGACCAAAACGCATCTTAACACCAGGTGTAAACGGGGCCTGAGAGATGGAAAGATCCCTCATCATGATTTTAAATCATAATGTATGAAAAGATGAGATTTAAAATCAGTTGTAACACTCAATGGACACTGAGTGAGCAGATGTTGCACATAAAATATCAATGTTCATATAAAAACAATACAAAAACTCTCATGTGTGTTATGAGATGGGTTAAAAAGAGACAATTTCTCTGCAGAATGGCAAAGAAGATGGCACAGATAACCTCACCGAATGCATGGAAATAGGCAAAGATATTAATGTTAATATGGTATAAATCCCAGCAGTCCAAAAACATCAGTGATAACGAAGGGTTAACTGGGATTTCATAGGCGGAGGAGCTAAATATCTATTTATTGGCCTATATAATTATTTTTTTCCGATGAATCTCTTTAACTGATATATCACGACCCTTTAATATGCTATTATTCAAATTAAATGCACAATTGCTCTGTTTTTCTGACTGTATTGCCTTCAAAAACCTCAAACTTCCAGCTTTTAAACTTTCTGGTCAGGCCAACATCAAAGTTTCTCTTGACAAACATTCTTGTTTAAATTTAGTACATCAAATACTTACATTTTTGCATTACAGTAATGAGAATTGAAGTTTTTGTCATTACAGTACACTATTGAGTATTGGGGAACGGGTTATTAATTATTGATTATTTTGCAATGTAATAAATGATAGTAAAATAGGCTTCAATATCTTGGTAACAACCATGCATTAACTAACATTAACATAAGCAAAACATTTATTACTTAAGAATTCAACTGTTTATTGTAAGCTCATGTCAGCTCGGGTCCATTAAATAACATAAACTTAATATATTAGTAAATGTTGAAATTAACATTACACTCTAAAAAATGCTGGGCTAAAACAACCCAATCCCTGGGCTAAAACAACCCAATCCCTGGGCTAAAACAACCCAATCGCTGGGCTAAAACAACCCAATCCCTGGGCTAAAACCCAATCACTGGGCTAAAACAACCCAATCCCTGGGCTAAAACAACCCAATCTCTGAGCTAAAACAACCCAATCACTGAGCTAAAACAACCCAATCCCTGGGCTAAAACCCAATCGCTGAGCTAAAACAACCCAATCGCTGAGCTAAAACAACCCAATCCCTGGGCTAAAACAACCCAATCACTGGGCAAAAACAACCCAATCACTGAGCTAAAACAACCCAATCACTGGGCTAAAACCCAATCACTGAGCTAAAACAACCCAATCACTGAGCTAAAACAACCCAATCCCTGAGCTAAAACAACCCAATCCCTGAGCTAAAACAACCCAATCCCTGAGCTAAAACAACCCAATCCCTGGGCTAAAACCCAATCACTGGGCTAAAACCCAATCACTGAGCTAAAACAACCCAATCCCTGGGCTAAAACAACCCAATCACTGAGCTAAAACAACCCAATCCCTGGGCTAAAACCCAATCACTGAGCTAAAACAACCCAATCGCTGAGCTAAAACAACCCAATCGCTGAGCTAAAACAACCCAATCTCTGAGCTAAAACAACCCAATCACTGAGCTAAAACAACCCAATCCCTGGGCTAAAACCCAATCACTGAGCTAAAACAACCCAATCACCGGGCTAAAACAACCCAATCACTCGGTTAAAATAACCCAATCACTGGGTTAAAACAACCCAATCATTGGGCTAAAACAACCCAATCCCTGGGCTAAAGCAACCCAATCCCTGGGCTAAAACCCAATCACTGAGCTAAAACAACCCAATCGCTGAGCTAAAACAACCCAATCCCTGGGCTAAAACCCAATCACTGAGCTAAAACAACCCAATCGCTGGGCTAAAACAACCCAATCCCTGGGCTAAAACCCAATCACTGAGCTAAAACAACCCAATCACTGAGCTAAAACAACCCAATCACTTAGCTAAAACAACCCAATCACTGGGTTAAAACAACCCAATCACTGGGTTAAAACAACCCAATCATTGGGCTAAAACAACCCAATCCCTGGGCTAAAACAACCCAATCCCTGGACTAAAACCCAATCACTGAGCTAAAACAACCCAATCACTGAGCTAAAACAACCCAATCACTTAGCTAAAACAACCCAATCCCTGAGCTAAAACAACCCAATCCCTGAGCTAAAACAACCCAATCACTGAGCTAAAACAACCCAATCACTGAGCTAAAACAACCCAATCCCTGGACTAAAACCCAATCACCGAGCTAAAACAACCCAATCACCGGGCTAAAACAACCCAATCACCGGGCTAAAACAACCCAATCACTCAGTTAAAATAACCCAATCACTGGGTTAAAACAACCCAATCATTGGGCTAAAACAACCCAATCCCTGGGCTAAAACAACCCAATCCCTGGACTAAAACCCAATCACTGAGCTAAAACAACCCAATCACTGAGCTAAAACAACCCAATCCCTGAGCTAAAACAACCCAATCCCTGGGCTAAAACCCAATCATTGAACTAAAACAACCCAATCACTGAGCTAAAACAACCCAATCACTGGGCTAAAACAACCCAATCACTGAGTTAAAACAACCCAATCACTGGGCTAAAACAACCCAATCACCGGGCTAAAACAACCCAATCACTCGGTTAAAATAACCTAATCACTGGGTTAAAACAACCCAATCATTGGGCTAAAACAACCCAATCATTGGGCTAAAACAACCCAATCGCTGGGTTAAAACAACCCAATCATTGGCCTAAAACAACCCAATCCCTGGGCTAAAACCCAATCACTGAGCTAAAACAACCCAATCACTGGGTTAAAACAACCCAATCATTGGGCTAAAACAACCAAATCACTGGTTAAAACAACCCAATCACTGGGTTAAAATAACCTAATCACTGGGTTAAAACAACCCAATCATTGGGCTAAAACAACCAAATCACTGGTTAAAACAACCCAATCACTGGGTTAAAATAACCTAATCACTGGGTTAAAACAACCCAATCATTGGGCTAAAATAGCCCATTTGCTGGGTTTGTCCATTTTCAACCCAACTTGGGTTGTTTTTAACCCAGCATTTTTTAGAGTGCAACTAGGATTAATAAATGCTTTAGAAGTATCTTTCATTGTTAGTGAACCTTACTACCAATATCTCTGTGCACAATATAATATGGTTATCTTCAGCCCAGCGTGTTTGTTCCACACAGATGAGCGAGGAGTTGTGTTGGGATATAATATAAGTTTTAATGGTGATTAATTGTTACCTTTGGCAACCTGTATTTGTCTCTGAAGTGAGTCCTGACTGTCGCTCTCTCCGCCTTCTTCTGGGCAAAATTGGCGTCTCGCTCTTGCCTGAGGAGAAATGAGAACAGAAGCACGTCAAATACACACAAACACTGTAATCTGAGGATGAACTGGGTTCGTCGAGGCTCTTTTGATCATTTATCCACCCACGCATGTCTACCATGTCAATCTCAAGATAATAAGCATCATCAGTCAGACTTCTAACTTAAACAGCAATTCAAATGATTGTTGCTTGACATGTTTTAGGATATTTTTGATATGATTATTTATATAATGACCTTTGTGACATTCGAAAGAGCGGTCTAAATGGATCATGACAAGCCATTTCTGTTCATTTTAGCATGAACTAAAATAAATCTACGTCACAGAGAGACCCATATAACATCATTCTCGAGGATTAAACTGCTTTCCTCTGTACGGCGAGGAATCGCATGGAATAAATACCTTCAAAGAGAGCATTACGGCAAAAACACTTCAGACTGACTGGAGTTCATTCCTAGGGTTTATTTGCCACACGCCTGGTGGAGCTAACAGTTTTACAACAATAACATTTGCCCATTAAAGAAAGCTGTAAATCTTTAAAATAAGTCTGCAATGGTGCACTGATACAATAAGCAAAATTAAACAGAATTAAAATTTTATTTGATTGTAATTAGTGCTGACAAATTGATTAATCGCGATTAAAAGACATAATCGATTCTGAACTGAAACGAGTTGTCAGTAATTCAGTCTCATACTGTGTAGGTTTGTAACTAATTAGCATAATGCCCGCCTCTGGCCGTGATTGGCTGAGCAGCGTCTCTTAGCCCCGCCCTCACTGTAGTTAATGCCCATCTCTGGTCCTGATTGGCTGAGCAGCGTCTCTTAGCCCCGCCCTCACTCACTGTAGTTAATGCCCGCCTCGGATGCAGGAGAACCTGCTGGAGGAGACGCCAGAACAACATCAGGAGCCTTTAGAATAACATAACGGCTGATTGGTTGAGCATTGTTAAAGGTCACGTGAGGTGAAAAGTCAATAGTAATCTCCAGGGCTATGAGGAAAGAGGAAGATATGAGCCATTATCATTGAGTCCCTGAGTAACTTAAATGTTCCAGGTTCAAAACCTGTGTTGTAACAAAAACAAACATAAATTGTGCGAAGAGTAATACTAATGGACGAGTTTCACTGTCAGTAGAGCTTCATTTGTGCTGAACCTGGATGGTTTCTCCAGAGGGATCAGTATAATAAGAGTACATGAAGGTGCTTTTTGCTGAAGGAGTGCTTACTAGAGAAGAAGAGAACGAGCGGGAGAGTATCTCAGGGATTTAGACTCGCACTGACAGGCGGCTGATGCTCATATATCCACTCACTTCACTATAACAAATGACTAGTTAAAATAATCCCCATATCAATAAGCAGCAAAAACCTTTGAGAAGATCACGGGGTGGTTTGGCTGATTCAAGAGATTAAACACACAACTCGCTGTCAAAGTCAACGGTCTTAAACTAGCTGTTTTCGGCATGTGAGATCTGCTCTCCGAGGAAATGAGTTGGATTACCACCACGAGGATGAGCTCGGCACAAGCCATTTGAAGTCTGTGAAATCACAGTTTTCCAAATATGGCAGTTATGCAAACCGTGTCTGTCAACACAGCCACCTGTTCATGTCAGTCCTTTATGAGCTGATGTCTAAAGACAAAGCATGTGAAGAAGGACGCAGAAATGAGCGGCTTGATCATGATATGATGGCTATAACGGCCTCACTTTTGGCCAGTTTAATTAGACTTAAATCTGATTGGGGTTTGAATGAAACTGGAGTAAAAAACAAATTAAAATCCTCTTACCTGAGGCGGACTCGTAGAATCTATACTTGCCTAACATGGTAATCAATATTGTGTTTTTGGACATTTTGGGGTAGCATGTAAATACCATGGCACATGAATATCACTTATGAAAATTAACCATGATTTTATTATAGTACAAGTGCATTTATGGATTGATTACCAATTGTATAACCACAATTACAAATCCTACGGATAAACATGGTTAATTTGTGGTTACCACAGTTTAACTACAATAACCATGTTTTTTGGGGTTCACTTGTAGTAAACCCATGGTAATTTGGTATACGTGTCCAAAACAAACAAACAAAAAAACAACAACCATGGTATCTTGTATATTTGGGTAGCATGTAAATACCATGGCACATGAATATCCCTTATGAAAATGAACCGTGGTTTTATTATAGTAAGCGTGTATTAACCATGTTTTTAGGGGCGGATTGATTACCATTGTATAACCACAATTTTACTACAAATCCTATGGATAAACATGGTTAATATGTGGTTAGTTACCATGTTTTATTTCTTATTTTTTTAACTTGTAGTAAAACCCATGGTAAATGTTATACATGTCCAAAAACGTGTATATTGGGGTAGCATGTAAATACCATGATACATGGATATGGTAATCGTCATACCATGTAATATAAGTTCTTGCTTTATTTGCGCTCGTATGCTCAAGAACAGAACAATACTTTAGAATACATAACTTACATAAACAAATACTAAAACCTCCCAATGTCTGAAGCAACTTGATTGAATTAGTGATTAATTAAATGACACGCAATTCTGCTGGGCTGTAATGTGAATATTATGGGATGTTATTGCTGTCTGACTGAGCAGGAATCTCCCTGAGCGAAATGAGCAGCTGCGCGCGCGCTTGATGCCCAACGAAGCGGGAAAAATGCGCGCCCATTTCCAAACGCGTGCGCTTCCCCACAACGGCGTTAACCTCACAAACACATCAACAGATCTCAGGGACAGGCGCTAATATGAGGTATGAAGGAAGGTTCGTCTTACTTTTCCTCCTCTAGCTGTTGTTGGTACTCCTCAAACTCTTCTTGTGTCATTCCTTTAGCGGCGGCTTCGGATTTTTCCCCTTCAGATTTCTCTTCTGTCAGCCCTCCTGTCAGATTCTTCAGCTGGCCGCCAACTACGTGTTTTACCATGAAAGCCATCGTCAAATAGTACAATGTTCTTAAATAAGCTCCAAAACTGGTATTAATTCCAATTAGGTCAATGATATGTACGGGAAAACGCGTCTGTTTCCCGTGATCGCCGAACAGAAACTCCGTCCGTCCGGTTTTCTCAGCTGAGGTAAAGTGAAGTGATGTGGATTCATCTCCTCATCTGAGTCACAGCAGCAGTTCGACTCTCTCATCCACCCAATCCCGTGTTTCCTCAGCCGACTCTTCCCGCCCAATCCAACGGATTAAGCGCGTTTGAGTCACGGCCGTTTTTTTTTTTGGCGGGCGCGCGTGACATGTCAAAACGCATCGCGCCTCGGTTTCGGTGCGTGTGTGTGTGTGCGTGCGTGCGTGTGTGTGTGTGTGAGACTCCAAGTCGGTTAACGGGATGACAGTAAGCAGAAAGCATTCAGAGTGTCTATACAACATCCATCTGGAGGCTGAGCAAATCCTGTGAAGAAAAAGCGAGAAAGTAAATGTGTGAAATGAAGTAATCAAACGAAATTGTAAGGTTCCGTCGCCAACGTTTTAGTTTATTTGGGCAAAACTGTAATCCCAGAGATTACCATCCATGCGCATAAAGCTGTCAGCATCACCTCCACATGGATTATCATGCAAAATGAGACATATTTTATAGTCAAATATGCATTCTACGTTAATAAATGTAAGGTTTATGCAGATTTTAAAGGGACAATATGTAAAATTTTTGGATTAAAATATATACGTGTTATATATTGTGTTGACTTGTGTACTTACATTATCCCAAATGTTTCCAAGAATGTTTAAATCCAGAGAAATCACCGATTTTGACCAGGACACGGCCCGTGTGCGTGCGTGTGTCGCCTATCACTGACATCATCCCCGCGGTGTTATTTTGTAGTAACCATGGAAACACCAAAGACACTTTTGTGTTTTATTAGACAGGTGAGCAACTGTTTGGATTAGGGCTGGGTATTGACACAAATTTCACAATTCGATTCAGTATAGATTATTTTGGATATATATAATATACAGTACATGACTTTTAACATACCTTCAGATGTTCATTCATGCTTATTTTGCGCTGTAACTGGTATTAAATCAAATATGAGATGTTTGCTCCGCACTTACGCTTCTCTTGAATGGATGCGCTACAGCGATCTGTTACGCCACATTATAGAGCGCCAAACCGGGTTATTTTTTGAATTTCGTAAATAAAATGGACAGAATTTGAAATCTGAGATTTTGTTTCATATCAAAAGTAAAGCACGGAGCTCATTGGGATTTATTGGATGGAAGAAGCGCTGCAATGGCCATGTTTACATGCACAACTTCGGTTTCAGTCGGACTGAATTCATTCCAGTTGATGAATCTGAATGTAGTGATCGGGTTGATGTGCGTGTTTATACGTCACAAGCTTCAAATCGGAACAGATTTTTGACAAATGTTTCCCGCAGTTTCCACATAGCAACTATTCTCCTACATTGCTCTTTATTTGTTTTAAACAGCAGATTTAATATTGGGACATTGAGACATGAGACATTGGGCCTCATTCATGAAACACGAGCAGAACTAATTTTTGGATTCACGTAAATGTTCGTATTTTCAAAATTTTAGTTGGTACGAAAGAAACTTCAACTTTGGGTAATAGCAATAGGCAGCGCTCGTCACTTATTACCCAGCTGTCCAATCACAGTGGAGGAGGGGCGGGACAAATACAACACCAACCAATCATCTTACTTATACAACGACTGAACAACAATGGAGAAGTTAAAATGGCTGGTTAGGCCCTACTGCATTTTTATATTCAGTAATATTCTTCAAAATGAGATACTAGTAACACATTACTGCCATGGGTATTCTGTATAGCAACCATAGACTGTATAAAAATATAGCTGTAGTGTCCGTGACGTCACCCAAAGGATTCTGAAGAGCGGTTCTGAAGCGTAAAGTAGGGTCGAGCTGGCCGTTGCCATCTTGGCAGCGCGTCACACCCGGATAACAGAAAATGGGCAAAGAGGCGGGACGTGAGGTGATGCGATGACTAACAGACAGCGGATAAATGGCTATCCACCTGTCATTCAAAGTGGCCACGCCCTTAATTATGCAGAACTTTAAGGCTTTATATAATGTAAACTAATGAGTTATAAAACATTGACCCCCTCACAGAAGGGCAAAATTAGCCGTATAGACCAAAACCACAGTTTGTCCCAGACTGTGAACGTGTTATTCTGCTGTAAAGTTGGGCATTTTAACATGAGGCTCAATGAGCATATGAACTGTTTTGCCGTGCTGTTTATATTTATCGTGCAGTAAAAATGCCCCTCCGCGTCGTCTGTGGATGAGAGTCCGAAACAAGGGCTGGTGGGATGTTGTCCTTCTCCACTTCACAGACGCTGAGAGTGAAAGGATCATTTTAGAATGATGGGATGTTTATTTAAATTCAACAGGAAGAACACTGTCATATGTCATTACGCCATTTGTACATCATTTCAGTTTCTGTTTTCAATCCAATCAAGTGTTTCTTTACATGTCCTCTCGATCGGATTAGAAAAGGAACAAACCACCCCTTTCAATCGGATCGATTAAGGTGTTTACATGAAAGCTTTTCAGTCCGATTGAGCTGTCAATCCAATCACTAATGGATTATTTGTTTGCATGTAAACGTAGCCAATGTTCTGTTCATTCATCAACTGAACACAGGATAGAGTAATCGATTCTTGAGATTTAAGAATCCATATCTGTTCGTAAAAATAAGAATCGATTAAAATCAAGAAATCTGTATTTTTTACCCAGCCCTAGTTTGGATCAGTGATGGACAGAAACTAATGATTGTTCTCCAGCTCAACACAGTTAGTCTGATTGTGTAAATCTGGTGTTGTTGATTTACCGCACAGAGTGCCATGTTTTACCATGCCTAATATGATCTCGCTCACTGCAGTGTGAACAAGTGTCTCATAGTAGCGCCGAGCCAACGCACAGAGTAGCATTATAACATCACTTTAACACACTCACATGTGTGTGATATGATCAAACACACACACGCATGAGCGGAAGAAGAGGAAGCGCTCGCGGCAGAATAAAAGCTCCGCCCACTCAAGAGTCAAGACACGCCTTTGTGCTGAGGAAGAGACGGAACATTACATACTGTGCCTTTAACTCTTAACGTGCTAAAAATCTTTTTAGTTTGCTTTTTAGTCTTTATGTTTACACACCTTAAATGCATGGACATACTTGTCAGAAAAACTCATATACTGAGAACATAATGATAAAATGCTTATCTTGAATGCAATGTAAGTCACTTAATGCATCTTCATTACATGCATGAATGATATAAATACAGCCACAATTACCCCAAAATTGTCAACGCTGGATGATAAAAAACAAATTATACATCTCTGTGCATCGTGATAATGTCTCTATTTTTGCCTCTCTCTCTCTCTCTCTCTCTCTCTCTCTCTCTCTCTCTCGCTGACACCCCCCTCCTCCTCCGGGACTGAATCATTCCCGATCTGCTCCACTAACAAACTGTTCTGTCGCTCTCGCTGAGGGCAAAGACACATACACATTTATCTGTGCTCCGTAACATAGTAAGATCCTGAAAAGTCTGTGTTTGGAGCTTCAGGCTCTGATTTTATCCAGTAAAACAATGTGCAGCATTTCTGTTCTCATATCAGCCAAATGTTCTGATGGATTTGCAGACAAATTTTTTAATTTTTACAGTAATACGGTGACATGGCCTAATTATGCATGCTTATTTACACCAGAGGCAAATCAAATGTCTATTTTTAGGTTCCAGAATTAACACATGCAATGTATTAATCGCTAATGTATTTAGCGATACCTTTTGCTTTGTGATGCAAGACAAACTAATAAAACTATACCAAATTGTCACAACTTGCATGCAACATTTTCATTTAAAATATTTTTTAAACAATGCAAAATACAGTTTCATAATCCATAAAAAAACATTTATGAACAGTAAATTTCACCTGCCACTGGCGTTAATTTTGGACCCTGTATGCATGACTTCACATGACGTCGATAAACCTCATCATCATCATCCTCCTCCTGTTTCTGCCCTTCCACATAATAGCCAGCAGCGCTGACCGGACTATGAAACATTTCGCAGATCTCATGGGCTATGTGATGTGTACATGTGAGCAAACATGCATGCATTATATAATAAAACAACATGCACCCTCAGTAAGGCTTCATCTGTTTGTGTGTTAGAGCGGAGACACCACAGGGCTTCTGCCGTTTGTCCTCTCTGAGTTTGAGGATGAATGAGGTTAGTAGGGTGAGGACGGTCAGTCAAACACTAATTTGTGAAGTCAATGGCACTGAATGGAAATGAACTAAATCCCTATTCAGATGGAACTACTTCCTTATTTACATACTTAACATTATGATTATTTCACATATACACCGTAAAACACACTAGCCCTCATTTACGAAACGAAAGTACAACGGAAAACTGGCATTTATCAATATGGACTTGAGTGGTGGCTATGATCAGATCTCACGTCAGGTTTCAACTCGTGCACGCAAGCTTTTGAGTTGTGTGAACTAGCTGTAGAGTAAATCTGGAGGAGAATTGTTACGAGAGCATTCTGACTGGGACGAACAGGAGGCTTGTTTCCGCCACAGAATAAAACTATTTAAAAGATATTAGCGACTTTTTATCTCACAATTGAGAGACAAAGTCAGAATTAATAAAGTCAGAACTGAGAGATATGAAGTCAGAATTAATAAAGTCAGAACTGTGAGATATAAAGTCAGAATTGAGAGATATGAATGAAGTCAGAATTAATAAAGTCAAAAACAGTGGAGATATCAGAAAGTCAGAATTAGAAAAAGTCAGAATTGAGAGATAAAGTCAGAATTGAGAGATATAAAGTCAGAATTGAGAGATATAAAGTCAGAATTGAGAGATAGAGAAGTCAGAATTGAGAGATATAAAGTCAGAATTGAGAGATATAAAGTCAGAAATAAAGTCAGAACTGTGAGATAAAAGTCAGACTTAAAGTCAGAATTCAGAACTGTGAGATATAAAGTCAGAATAAAAAGTCAGAATTAATAAAGTCAGAATTGAGAGATATAAAGTCAGAATTCAGAACTGTGAGATATAAAGTCAGAATTGAGTCAGAATCAGAGATATATAAAGTCAGAACTGTGAGATATAAAGTCAGAACTGTGAGATATAAAGTCAGAATTAATAAAGTCAGAATTGTGAGATAAAGTCAGAATTGAGAGATATAAAGTCAGAACTGAGAGATATAAAGTCAGAACTGAGAGATATAAAGTCAAATTGAGAGATATAAAGTTGTGAGAATAAAGTCAGAATTCAGAGATATAAAGTCAGAATTGAGTGATATAAAGAGATATAAAGTCAGAATTGTGAGATATAAAGTCAGAATTAATAAAGTCAGAATTGTGAGATATAAAGTCAGAATTGTGAGATATAAAGTCAAAGTAATAAAGTCAGAATTGTGAGATATAAAGTCAGAACTGTGAGAGAGTCAGAATGTGAATATAAAGTCAGAATTGAGAGATATAAAGTCAGAACTGTGAGATATAAAGTCAGAATTAATAAAGTCAGAATTGTGAGATATAAAGAATTAATAAAGTCAGAATTGTGAGATATAAAGTCAGAATTGAGAGATATAAAGTAAAGAATTGAGATAGTCAGAATTGAGAGATATAAAGTCAGAATTGTGAGATATAAAGAGAATTAATAAAGTCAGAATGTGAGATATAAAGTCAGAATATAAAGTCAGAGATATAAAGTCAGAATTGTGAGAGATATAAAGTCAGAACTGTGAATATAAAGTCAGAAGATAATCAGAAAGTCAGAATTGTGAGATATAAAGTCAGAATATGTCAGAATTGAGATATAAAGTCAGAATTGTGAGATATAAAGTCAGAATTGTGAGATATAAAGTCAGAATGAGAGATATAAAGTCAGAAGAGATATAAAGTCAGAATTGAGATATAAAGTCAGAATTAAAGTGAGATAAAGTCAGAAATTGAGATATAAAGTCAGAATTGAGAGATATAAAGTCAGAGAGAATAAAGTCAGAATTGAGAGATATAAAGTCATTGTGAGATATAAAGTGATATAAAGTCAGAACTGTGAGATATAAAGTCAGAATTAATAAAGAGAATATATAAAAAGATATAAAGTCAGAATTGTGAGATATAAAGTCAGAATTGTGAGATATAAAGTCAGAATTAAAGATATGAGAAAGTCAGAACTGAGAGATATAAAGTCAGAATGTGAGATATAAAAGAGATTGAGAGATATAAAGTCAGAATTGAGATATAAAGTCAGAATTGAGAGATATAAAGTCATTGAGATATAAAGTCAGAATTGAGAGATATGTCAGAATTGAGATATAAAAAGTCAGAATTGAACTGTGAGATATAAAGTCAGAAGAATATAAAGTGAGATATAAAGTCAGAATTGAGAGATATAAAGTCAGAACTGTGAGATATAAAGTCAGAATTAATAAAGTCAGAAGAGATATAAAGTCAGAACTGAGATATAAATAATAAAGTCAGAACTGTGAGATATAAAGTCAGAATTGAGAGATATAAAGTCAGAATTGTGAGATATAAAGTCAGAACTGAGAGATATAAAGTCAGAATTGAGAGAATTGTGAGATATAAAGTCAGAATTGGAGATATAAAGTCAGAATTATCAGAATGAGATATAAGTCAGAATTGAGAGATATAAAGTCAGAATTGAGAGATATAAAGTCAGAGAATTGAGATCAGAATATAAAGTCAGAATTGAGATATAAAGTCAGAATTGTGAGATATAAAGTCAGAATTGTGAGATATAAAGTCAGAATTTGAGATATAAAGTCAGATAAAGTATAAAGTCAGAACTGTGAGATATAAAGTCAGAATTGTGAGAGAATTTGAGATATAAAGTCAGAATTGTGAGATATAAAGTCAGAACTGTGAGATATAAAGTCAGAACTGTGAGATAAAGTCAAATTCAGAAAGTCAGAATTGAGATATAAAGTCAGAATTGTGAGATATAAAGTCAGAAGAATTCATATAAAGTCAGAATAAAGTCAGATATAAAGTCAGAATTGTGAGATATAAAGTCAGAAATGTGAGATATAAAGTCAGAATAAAGTGAGAGATATAAAGTCAGAATATAAAGTCAGAATTAATAAAGTCAGAATTGTGAGATATAAAGTCAGAATGTGAGATATAAAGTCAGAATTGTGAGATATAAAGTCAGAATTGAGATATAAAGTCAGAATTAAAGAGAATATAAAGTCAGAATTGTGAGATATAAAGTCAGAATTGAGATAAATAAATATAAAGTCAGAATTGAGATATAAAGTCAGAATTGAGAGATATAAAGTCAGAATTGTGAGATAATTGAATAAAGTCAGAATTATAAAGTCAGAATTGAGAGATATAAAGTCAGAAGAATTGAGAGATATAAAGTCAGAGATATAAAGTCAGAATATAAAGTCAGAATTGTGAGATATAAAGTCAGAACTGTGAGATATAAAGTCAGAACTGTGAGATATAAAGTCAGAATTAATAAAGTCAGAATTGTGAGATATAAAGTCAGAACTGTGAGATATAAAGTCAGAATTAATAAAGTCAGAATTGTGAGATATAAAGTCAGAATTGTGAGATATAAAGTCAGAATTGAGAGATATAAAGTCAGAATTGAGATATATAATAAAGTCAGAATTGAGAGATATAAAGTCAGAATTGAGAGATATAAAGTCAGAATTGAGAGATATAAAGTCAGAATTGAGAGATATAAAGTCAGAATATAAAGTCAGAATTAGATATAAATAAAGTCAGAATAAAGTTGAGTGATATAAAGTCAGTCAGAATTAATAAAGTCAGAAGTCAGAAGATATAAAGTCAGAAGAGATATAAAGTCAGAATTGAGAGATATAAAGTCAGAATTCAGAATTGTGAGATATAAAGTCAGAATTAATAAAGTCAGAAGATATAAAGTCAGAATTGAGAGATATAAAAGAGATATAAATCAGTCAGAATCAGAATTGAGAGATATAAAGTCAGAATTATATAAAGTCAGAATTGTGAGATATAAAGTCAGAATTGAGAGATATAAAGTCAGAAGATATAAAGTCAGAATTGAGATATAAATATATAAAGTCAAGTCAGATATAAAGTCAGAAAGTTGAGATAATAAAGTCAGAACTGTGAGATATAAAGTATAAAGTCAGAATCAGAACTGTGAGATATAAAGTCAGAATGTGAGATATAAAGTCAGATATAAAGTCAGAATTTGAGATATAAAGTCAGAATTTGAGATATAAAGTCAGAATTGAGATATAAAGTCAGAATTGAGATATATAAAGTCAGAATTGTGAGATATAAAGTCAGAATTAATAAAGTCAGAAAGATATAAAGTCAGAATTGTGAGATATAAAGTCAGAATTGAGATATAAAGTCAGAATTGAGATATAAAAAGTCAGAATTGAGATATAAAGTCAGAACTGTGAGATATAAAGTCAGAAATTGAGATATAAAGTCAGAATTGTGAAGAATAAAGTCAGAATTGTGAGATATAAAGTCAGAAAATAAAAGAGATATAAAGTCAGAATTGATATAAAGTCAGAATTGAGAGATATAAAGTCAGAATTGAGAGATATAAAGTCAGAATTGAGAGATATAAAGTCAGAATAAAGTCAGAATTAAAGTCAGAATTGTGAGATATAAAGTCAGAATTGTGAGATATAAAGTCAGAATTGAGAGATAAAGTCAGAATTGTGAGATATAAAGTCAGAATTAAAGAGATATAAAGTCAGAACTGTGAGATATAAAGTCAGAATAATAAAGTCAGAATATAAAGTGAGATATAAAGTCAGAATTGTGAGATATAAAGTCAGAATTGAGAGATATAAAGTCAGAATTGAGAGATAAAGTCAGATAAAGTCAGACTAATAAAGTGAGATATAAAGTCAGAATTGAGAGATATAAAGTCAGAATTAAAAGAGATATAAAGTCATAAATTCAGAGATATAAAGTCAGAATTGAGAGATATAAAGTCAGAATTGACAGATATAAAGTCAGAATTGAGAGATATAAAGTCAGAATTGTGAGATATAAAGTCAGAATTAAAGTCAGAATTGAGATATAAAGTCAGAATTGTGAGATATAAAGTCAGAAAGTCTGTGAGATATAAAGTCAAATTAATAAAGTCAGAATTGTGAGATATAAAGTCAGAACTGTGAGATATAAAGTCAGAATTGAATCAGAATTAAAGTCAGAATTGTGAGATATAAAGTCAGAGATATAAAGTCAGAAATAAAGTCAGAATTGAGAGATATAAAGTCAGAATTGAGAGATATAAAGTCAGAATGTGATATAAAGAGATATAAAGTCAGAATTGAGAGATATAAAGTCAGAATTGAGAGATATAAAGTCAGAATTGAGATATAAAGTCAGAATTGAGATATAAAGTCAGAATTGAGATATAAAGTCAGAATTGAGATATAAAGTCAGAATTGAGTGATATAAAGTCAGAATTGAGATATAAATCAGAATTGAGATATAAAGTCAGAATTGAGAGATATAAAGTCAGAATTGAGATATAAATCAGAATTGAGATATAAAGTCAGAATTGAGTGATATAAAGTCAGAATTGAGATATAAATCAGAATTGAGATATAAAGTCAGAATTGTGAGATAAAGTCAGAACTGTGAGATATAAAGTCAGAACTGTGAGATAATAAGTCAGAATTAATAAAGTCAGAATTGTGAGATATAAAGTCAGAATTGTGAGATATAAAGTCAGATTAATAAAGTCAGAATTGTGAGATATAAAGTTAGAATTGTGAGATATAAAGTCAGAACTGTGAGATATAAAGTCAGAACTGTGAGATATAAAGTCAGAATTAATAAAGTCAGAATTGTGAGATATAAAGTTAGAATTGAGAGATATAAAGTCAGAATTGAGATATAAAGTCAGAATATAAAGTCAGAATTGAGAGAATGTAATAAAGTCAGAATTGTGAGATATAAAGTCAGAATTTGAGATATAAAGTCAGAATTGAGATATAAGTCAGAATTAAAAAAAGTCAGAACTGTGAGATATAAAGTCAAAATTAATAAAGTCAGAATTGTGAGATATAAAGTCAGAATTAAAAAAGTCAGAATTAAAGTGAGATATAAAGTCAGAATTAATAAAGTCAAAGTGAGAATATAAAGTCAGAATTTATAAAGTCAGAATTAATAAAGTCAGAATTTAAAAGTCAGAATAAAGTCAGAATTGAGATATAAAGTCAGAATTGTGAGATATAAAGTCAGAAGTCAGAATTGTGAGATATAAAGTCAGAATTAATAAAGAGATATAAAGTCAGAATTGTGAGATATAAAGTCAGAATTGTGAGATATAAAGTCAGAATTATAAAGTCAGAATTGAGATATAAAGTCAGAACTGTGAGATATAAAGTCAGAAGTCAAAAGTTGAAGATATAAAGTCAGAATTGTGAGATATAAAGTCAGAATTTGTGAGATATGAGAGATATAAAGTCAGAACTGTGAGATATAAAGTCAGAATAAAGAGATATAAAGTCAGAATTGTGAGATATAAAGTCAGAATTGAGATATAAAGTCAGAATTGAGATATAAAGTCAGAATTGTGAGATATAAAGTCAGAATTGTGAGAATTCATAAAGTCAGAATTAATAAAGTCAGAATTGAGAGATATAAAGTCAGAATATAAAGTCAGAACTGTGAGATATAAAGTCAGAACTGTGAGATATAAAGTCAGAACTGTGAGATATAAAGTCAGAATTCAGAATTGTGAGATATAAAGTCAGAATTGTGAGATATATAAAGTCAGAATTGAGAGATATAAAGTCAGAATGAGAGATATAAAGTCAGAATTGAGAGATATAAAGTCAGAATTGTCAGAATTGAGATATAAAGTCAGAATTGAGAGATATAAAGTCAGAATAAAGTGTGAGATATAAAGTCAGAATAAAGTCAGAATTTGAGATATAAAGTCAGAATATATAAAGTCAGAAATTAATATAAAGAATTGTGAGAGATATAAAGTCAGAACTGTGAGATATAAAGTCAGAATTGAGATATAAAGTCAGAATTCAGAATTGTGAGATATAAAGTTAGAATTGAGAGATATAAAGTCAGAATTGAGATATAAAGTCAGAATTAATAAAGTCAGAATTGTGAGATATAAAGTCAGAATAAAGTCAGAATTGAGAGATATAAAGTCAGAATTATAAAGTCAGAATCAGAAGTCTGAGATATAAAGTCAAAATTGAGAGATAAAGTCAGAATTGAGATATAAAGTCAGAATTAAGAATTGAGAGATAAAGTCAGAATTGTGAAGATATAAAGTCAGAATTGTGAGATATAAAGTCAGAATGTAGATATAAAGTGAAGATATAAAGTCAGAAATAAAGTCAGAATAAAGTCAGAATTGTGAGATATAAAGTAATAAAGTCAGAATTGTGAGATATAAAGTTAGAATTGTGAGATATAAAGTCAGAATTAATAAAGTCAGAACTGTGAGATATAAAGTCAGAATTAATAAAGTCAGAATTGAGAGATATAAAGTCAGAATTAATAAAGTCAGAATTGTGAGATATAAAGTCAGAATTAATAAAGTCAGAATTGTGAGATATAAAGATATAAAGTCAGAATTTGTCAGAATAAAGTCAGAATTGTTAATAAAGTCAGAATGAGATAAAAGTCAGAATTTGAGATATAAAGTCAGAATTGTGAGATATAAAGTCAGATATAAAGTCAGAACTAATAAAGTCAGAACTGTCAGATATAAAGTCAGAATTAATAAAGTCAGAATTGAGTGATATAAAGTCAGAATTAATAAAAATTAATAAAGTCAGAATTGAGAGATATAAAGTCAGAATTAAAAAGTCAGAATTGAGAGATAAAGTCAAAATTAATAAAGTCAGAATTGTGAGATATAAAGTCAGAATTTAAAAAGTCAGAATTAATAGTCAGAATTTAAAAAGTCAGAATTGTGAGATATAAAGTCAGAATTGAGAAAAAGTCAGAATTGTGAGATATAAAGTCAGAATTAATAAAGTCAGAATTGTGAGATATAAAGTCAGAATTAATAAAGTCAGAATTAATAAAGTCAGAATTGTGAGATATAAAGTCAGAACTAATAAAGTCAGAACTGTGAGATATAAAGTCAGAATTAATAAAGTCAGAATTGAGTGATATAAAGTCAGAATTAATAAAGTCAGAATTGAGAGATATAAAGTCAGAATTAAAAAGTCAGAACTGTGAGATATAAAGTCAAAATTAATAAAGTCAGAATTGTGAGATATAAAGTCAGAATTTAAAAAGTCAGAATTAATAGTCAGAATTTAAAAGTCAGAATTGTGAGATATAAAGTCAGAATTAAAAAGTCAGAATTGTGAGATATAAAGTCAGAATTAAAAAAAAATATAAAGTCAGAATTAATAAAGTCAGAATTGTGAGATATAAAGTCAGAATTAATAAAGTCAGAATTAATAAAGTCAGAATTTAAAAGTCAGAATTAATAAAGTCAGAATTAGAAAAAGTCAGAACTGTGAGAGATATAAAGTCAGAATTAAAAAGTCAGAATTGAGAGATATAAAGTCAGAATTGTGAGATATAAAGTCAGAATTAATAAAGTCAGAATTGAGTGATATAAAGTCAGAATTAATAAAGTCAGAATTGAGAGATATAAAGTCAGAATTAAAAAGTCAGAATTAATAAAGTCAGAATTAATAAAGTCAGAACTGTGAGATATAAAGTCAGAATGAATGTGAGATATAAAGTCAGAACTGTGAGATATAAAGTCAGACTTAATAAAGTCAGAATTGAGTGATATAAAGTCAGAATTAATAGTCAGAATTGTGAGATATAAAGTCAGAATTAAGTAATATCAAAGTCAGAATTAATAAAGTCAGAATTGTGAGAGATATAAAGTCAGAATGAGAATAAAGTCAGAACTAAAGTCAGAAGAGATATAAAGTCAGAATTAATAAAGTCAGAATTGTGAGATATAAAGTCAGAATTAAAAGTCAGAATTGTGAGAATATAAAGTCAGAATTAATAAAGTCAGAATGAATAAAGTCAGAACTGTGAGATATAGTCAGAATTAATAAAGTCAGAATTAATAAAGTCAGAATTGAGAGATATAAAGTCAGAATATAAAGTCAGAATTAAAAAAGTCAGAATTGTGAGATATAAAGTCAGAATTAATAGTCAGAATTAATAAAGTCAGAACTGTGAGATATAGTCAGAATTAATAAAGTCAGAATTATTAAAGAGATATAAAGTCAGAATTAATAAAGTCAGAATTAAAAAAGTCAGAATTGAGAGATATAAAGTCAGAATTAATAAAGTCAGAACTGTGAGATATAAAGTTCAAATTAATAAAGTCAGAATTGTGAGATATAAAGTCAAATTAATAAAGTCAGAACTGTGAGATATAAAGTCAGAATTAGTAAAGTCAGAACTGAGTGATATAAAGTCAGAATTTAAAACATGTTTTATGTAAACAACTGCTGACCTTTTCAAATTTAATTTAATGGCATTTACGTTATTATTCACCCAATGCACAGAGAAACATTAACGCACATCAGAGGATATTTGTGTATCTGTTTCAGGCTTTCTTCAGTAATTTCACAACCATCTGAACATGATTCATAAAACTCGAAATATAATTCTCAAACTTGGCCTACACTAAAACATGGTGAAACTGGCAACTTCCATATTCGAGTAGCCTATGCCCCGTGTAGGAAAGTGGCATATACTAAAATAAATATAGTTCACATGCATTATTTTACACAATGGCAATCTGTTCTCTGTGTGAATATACAGTAAAGTGTGATTTATTCCTGTGATCAAAGCTGAGTTTATCATCATTACTCCAGTCTTCAGTGTCACATGACCCTTCATTGCTGTATATTTCATTAAAAAAAAAATACTATATCATTTTGTAACTATTTTCCACAATTGGAGTTCTATTCCATAAAATTACAGATGTCAATTTTTTTTTTTTTCCATGTGCACTAGGAAAGACAAATTATAACCTAAAGTAGTATGCCAGTCATTCATTAATGTTAATAATAAGCAAAAGTATGAAATCGCTCATAACGACCTAAACCATTCGAGACGGATTCCTTTGATTAGATTAGAATTTTGGGATATTTTTTGTTACTAAACTAAACTAGTCCAAGGTTTTTGGTCCAAACTGAACTAAACCAGTGCAGCAAGATTCTCTGGAGTCCGTTTGTCACTAATTATAAAAAAAAAGTTGAAATTTCAATTCAACGGTCTCTACTAACCGTTCAAAGTAGGGGGAGCCACTTTTTCTAAAATGGCAGTAACTTGTGAACTCGGCACACACATATAAGAGCTCATTCTGTGCGTGCATGAAAAAGGATGTGGCGACTGGCCACTAGGTAGCACCATATCATGAAAAAAACCCTACGTCTGATTGAAGTAAATTGGCATGTGGTGTCTTTGTCCAAGGTGCCAATACTGCCTTTGACAACATTAATGTATCATGAAAAACATGGCCAGCAGTGGCCAATGATGTTTGAGCAGCTATCAGACAAGGTAAACAGAGGCCGATCAGAGCAAAACTGGCTGGGCCTGTTTGACTCGCGGCCCTAGAAGCCTGATTTTCTTTCTTCAGAAGAAATCAGCCACCAGGGGGCACCTTTTTTATTATAATTACTGTTACATTAATGCTGCACACAGAATTAACGTTAACGCAAATTTTAAACAGTCAAAAATGATAAAAAAATAAACAGTGTGACATTTACTTCTGGAGGATGACGAAGAGGTTCAGCTCCATCCTTGAGTAACCTTTTGCAAAACATGTCTTGTATTGCCCCTCGTTCATAAAGCAGTCAGGAGTGAAATGATTTGTGCAGACAAAAACATTAAATGTTTAGGTGTATTTTGAGGCATTTTACTTTCAAAAATCAAACTAATCCACTGTGTCCTCAGTGGCTCAGATGCTGGGAGAAGATGAAGGCTCTTGTGCTCACTCATACATCTGACGAGACATTGTTTAACTACACTATATTGCCAAAAGTATTGTGACGCCCCTCCAAATGACTGAATTCAAGTGTTCAATCACTTCATGGCAGCAACTCAGCCATGAAGTGGTAGGCTACGTAAAATCACAGAGCGGGGTCAGCGCATGGTGAGGGTCACAGTGTGCAGAAGTCGCCAACTTTCTGCAGAGTCAGTAGCTCCAGACCTCTAAACTTCTGTGGCCTTCAGATGAGCTCAAGAACAGTGTAGAGAGCTTCATGGAATGGGTTTCCATGGCGAGCAGCTCATCCAAGCCTTACATCACCAAGTGCAATGCAAAGCGTGGGATGCAGTGGAGTAAAGCACGCCGCCACTGGACTCTAGAGCAGTGGAGACGTGTTCTCTGGAGTGACCAATCACGCTTCTCTGTCTGACAATCCCATGGACGAGTCTGGGTTTGGCGGTTGCCAGGAGAACGGGACTTGCCTGCCTGCATTGTGCCAAGTGTAAAGTTTGGTGGAGGGGGGATTATGGGGTGGGATTGTTTTTCAGGGGTTGGGCTTGACCCATTAGTTCCAGTGAAAGGAACTCTTAATGCTTCACCAAGACATTTTGGACAATTTCATGCTCCCAACTTTGTGGGAACAGTTTGGGACGGCCCTTCCTGTCCCAACATGACTGCGCTCCAGTGCACAAAGCGTCGGTCCATAAAGACATGGATGAGCGAGTTTGGTGTGGAGGAACTTGACTGGCCTGCACAGAGTCCTGACCTCATCCCGATAGAACACCTTTGGGATGAATTAGAGCGGAGACTGCGAGCCAGGCCTTCTCGTCCAACATCAGTGCCCGACCTCACAAATGTGCTTCTAGAAGAATGGTCAAAAATTCCCATAAACACACTCCTAAACCTTGTGGAAAGCCTTCCCAGAAGAGCTGAAGCTGTTAGAGCTGCAAAGGGTGGGCCGACTCCATATTAAACCCTACGGATTCAGAATGGGATGGCATTAAAGCTCATGTGCATGTAAAGGCAGGCGGCCCAAAACTTGGAACTACTGGAGTGTGGAGAAAATGGCAGTGTACAACTCGCTGAGGGTGGAAACTATGGTAATGCAGGGCTGTCAGTCAGCGGCGGTGGGCGGGGCTTGTCACATTCCTCAGAGAATTAAAACAGCTTGTCTGAGACTGCTTTGGTTTAATGGGGATTAAAAAATAAGGAGTGGGTGGATTTTTATCATTGTAGGATGGTTGTGTTCACACACTGTCAACACACATTTATATCCAAACACCTTGTAAAAGTGTTTTTTTTTCATAATAGGTGACCTTTAAATAAACATAATACTATTTTACGCATATGCTTAGAGGCCTTAAAGCACTTGAACCTTGATAATTGCTGCTTGCAGCTGTTATTATATATGTAATAGTGAAACATTAATAATCATCTAATTAAATAATTAGAGGTAATATTTGAGAAATATCCGTCAGCTGGTGTTCAGACTTCCTTTTATTCAGCTTTTTGAAGGTCAAAGTTTCAATCTCCAGGTCCGAGAAGTTGCTCTTCTTTGCCGGGTTATGTTTCTCCATGCTCTAGGGAAAGGGTTTCTAAACAGTGACTTCATAGGAGCGTGATATTGAAATGGCGATTGTCTTAAGCTGTCACATTTATCAAAGTCTGATAATTCTTGCAATGGGATTTGGTGACATTTCATGAATCACACATGAACCCTGTCAAAAGATGATTTCTGCACTTGTTTCTACGTTAGATTGATAAATGAGGCAAACAAATATTACTGGATTATGTTTTCCAAGAAAATACTATTTCAGTCTTTCTACTTTAAAATTCCACATTTAATTCATTGTTACTACTACACCAATTTCAAGCTTCAAGTTTATTTGTCATTACACATGTACAAGTACAGTATAACGAAATGAATTTTCTTTCAGCGTGTAAGTTTACACCAGTGGGTTTTGTGATGCAAGCATCCATTCAATAGAAACTCATGGTAAATTCAATCCCGTCCCACAACCACATGGACCCACATTCTGTCTTAATAACTGCAATTCACACATTTAAAGCTGGTATTGCATACGCAGCAGTCCTCCACTGGTTAACCAGTCCAATACAGAGTTGCATCTAAAAATCCATCCCATCAAAACAAAATGATCTCGGCACGGTTCAGTGGTCAGAGAAGAGCGCAGTGACCTCTGCATGCACATGCTCTCCGGCGAAAGAACAGCAGCTGTTCAGGTGCCGAAAACACGACAGAACAAATCCATCACGCCGCTCATTCACCTAATGGATGCCGACAGACGTAAACAACATGTATGAGGTTGTAAATGACGATTAAAACAATAGCTCATCCCTAGTTTTTTTTTATCGTTGGTATGTAGGAGAACCAGTAACACTTTTAATTTTGTAATAATCATAGAGCTTTAACCAACATATCTGGCATCTCTATAACGTGTTTACCATTACAGGCTCATCCAGAGGATGAGTAATGATAAATTCATGTCCTATAAATGGGAACAGCAAGAGGGAAAAATGGTCCACACATGATGCCCAAAGGACAATTCAGTCTCCATGGAGATGGCCATTAATTACCTGTGAATAAACGCAGCATCCTGAGAGCAACATAAGGCGAGTTATGCAATCCAGAAAAAGACTGGTCTAGACTAGCCTGTGATGATCTCATTCTAGCTCTCTCTCGCTCCCTCCCCATCCTGCCTCCTTCATCTTTTCTTTTTCTGTCATGTGTGCTCTATCCTTCCTTTCTCTCTTACCTCTTTCTATTATCAGAGGCAACCACAGGACTGCTGGCTGTGGCTAAATGGGATGCGAAGAGCGGAAAATTCTCTTTCAGCCGACTTCCTGTGGACAATCAGAGCGAGAGCCTGTAGGAGCGTCGACAGGGCAAAGCCGGGTGACGCGGGGACACAGTGAGGGACGTAAAGAAGCAGAGAGAAGGTAAAGTGAAGGACGAGAAGATCAGAAGTGGCACTGTGGCCGCTCACTTTTCACACTCTTGGCTCATTTTTAACGGGTTAGTTCACCTGAAAAGGAAAATTATCCCATCATTTACTCGCCCTTAAGCCATCCTAAGACCTCATCCAAACACAATCGGATTTATGTTAAAAAAATACCCCGACCTCCAAGCTTAATAATGGGAGTGAACTTGGATTTTGAAGCCCAAAAAAGTGCATCCCTCCATCATAAAAGTAATCCATACGGGGATTTATAAAGGCCTTCTGAAGAAAAGCCATGTATTTTTGTAAGAAAAATATCCATATTTATAACTTTATAATCACTAGCTTCCGTCCGCGAGTCTAGTTCCAGAGGAAGAGTGACCTCTGACCCGATGTATGATGTAGGAGTACAGGGCTTGAGCATTTCACTCACAATTGCGACTAAAAATAGATGGGTGAACTGTACAATGTATTTTGAAGCACGTATGGACAATCCCTGCGGATCAGTTTTTATTAAATGTAAGATCATAAAAAGTCTTCAATACCGTAAATGGTATAACAAACCTCTTAATTATCATTTTAAGGCTCTTATATTTTGGGGATGTAAAAACATAAATGGCGATTCTGCCTAATGTGATTATTAAACTTCACAAGGCTCTGATTTCATTAGTAAATGTGAGCGCTTCACGTCTCAAAGCCTGAAGGTGGCGTTGTTGTGCGTTCAGGCTCACACACATTTACGCCAAACAAAACTAATACTGATCAATCATTTTATTCCACATGGAAATGAGTTGAAATAAGTTAATACAGCCTCTTATTTACATGAGGTAAACATAATGCTGCTTGGTTATTTTAGCATATATAATTAAAGGGGTCATCTAATGCCATTTTTGTACAAGTTAATATGATTCTTTAGTGTCTAAATGAAAAGTTTGTAATATACTTTAATGGAAAATTCTCATTAGTATTGTAAGAAAACACTCATTTTACCTGGTCAAAAACAGCCGTTTTCAGCAGGCCATTTCAGTGCATGTGTCTTTAAATGATAATGAGCTTTGCTCACCCCGCCCCTCTGTTCTCACACGTGGAGTGTTGCCTTGACAACAGTTGAGGGTATATTTTGGTGAAAGAATGTCAACGGGAGTCTCTGAGGACACATCTGTGCAACGTATCAATTTGAACCGGAGTCGGACCCGGAACAAGATGACGGCCCCAACGAAGTTCGACAATTAAGGCTGGAACAGGACGTTTCTGAATGGTTGGTTAACGTAATGTCACTTTGATCTATCTTTGTATGTACTGGCAGGGTAGCGTAGTGAGATACGAATGCTGTGTGTTCACTGATGTATACGTTAGTTCAGTGACAGACTGATGTTACAGCTAATGGTCATGAAAACCTTTTCCGGTAAATGTAGTCTTGTCAGTGATGCGTAACGTTATCTGTGCAGTGTTCGGTACAGCAGGGCTGAAGCGCTGACATTAGGTCACCACAGGAGTGTTTCTCGCAGGAGCTGAAGGACACCTCAGAATTTGTTGTAATGTATATTTATGTCCAGTGCCATAACGCACTGTTCATTATAAACGTGGGATTATGAATTATATTGAGAACGTCATACATAGAAAGCATGCTGTAATGTAACTTACCCTGTAAACTTTAGCCGCATTCATCGTGAAGCGTGCAAGCGATTCGCAAAGATTAATATAAAGGCTAATAAAATGTTACACTCACTCCTTCTGGAGGTGCAGCAGAACCTGCTTTATACTGACCCTCGTTTATAAAGAAATCTGGTGAGAAATGATTCGCGCAAACATGAAAGCGTTGACGTTGATTGGGGGAATATTCCCTTCGAAAACAACTCAGCCACTGCGTCTTCAGCGGTTCGGATTTAGGAACATCAAAATGACTGCTGTGTTTGTTATTACACCCAACAGAACACCACAATCGCTTAGACGCCATTCTGCCCCAGCGCATCAACAACGGCGGACTATGATGACAGCTCGCTGTGTTGAAACGCTGCTGTCAGTCAACAATCGTGGGAGGGGCGTCCGACTGTGTGACTGTGTGACGATTTGAGATGGGAAAACATATAAGGAGATTAAGAAAAAAACACTGGATGGATTTTTATCATTACAGGATGGTTATGTACAGGCACTGCCAACACACATTTCCATACAGTCAACTTGTAAAAGTGCATGTACCATTATATGACCCCTTTAAACATATAAAATCCCGGTTCCGGCTGACCTAGTTAATGCAGCCTAACAATCATTTACTGATTTGAATAATAGAGATTGATAATGTTTTATGTGTAAGCCATAGTAAAGAGATGCGTTTTTAGTCTAGATTTAAACTGACAGAGTGTGTCTGCTTCCCGAACAATGCTAGGAAGACTGTTCCAGAGTTTAGGAGCTAAATAGGAAAAGGATCGACCGCCTGCAGTTGATTTTGATATTCTAGGGATTATCAACTGGCCAGAGTTTTGAGACCGCAATAGACGTGATGGAGTATAATGCGTTAAGAGCTCGCTCAAGTACTGGGGAGCTAAACCATTTAGTGCTTTGTAAGTAATAAGCAAGATTTTAAAATGTATACGATGTTTAATAGGGAGCCAGTGCAGTGTTGACAGAACCGGGCTAATATGGTCACACTTCCTGGTTCTAGTAAGAGCTCGAGCTGCTGCGTTTTGGACCAGCTGGAGTTTGTTTATTAAGCGAGCAGGGCAACCACCCAGTAGAGCATTACAATAATCTAGCCTTGAGCTCATGAACGCATGAATTAACTGTTCAGCATTTTGCATTGAAAGTATAGAAGAGCCAGGAAGAACCAGGATATTTTTTAATATAACTCCGATTGTGTTTGGATGAATGAAGGCAGTCTTAGGATGACTTGAGGGCGAGTAAATTATTGGATCATCTTCATTTTCGGGTGAACTAACCCTTTAACCTGGGTTATCTTGTTCCATATTGCTCATACTTAGTCGCTAAAGAGTAACATATTATACAAGGTAAATAACATTGATTTAACATGTAAAGCATGGGTTATTATAACTAAAACCTTAAAAAAAAAACACCCCCAAATAACCTGATAACACTAGATTCCCTCTGAACTAAAATCATGGCTGATTCCAACACATCCACACGACTCGTTCCTCTGAGAAAGCCAGCATGCCTCAAACTGGCCCGAGACCTGTCTGTAGTGAAGCAGTGCGACAGGCCAGCCCATCTATCTGACAGGATGCCTAAAGGTGTTAGTGTTGTGTAGGAAGAAAGTCACATCAAAGTGCCTCTCGCACACACGTGACCAGAATCTCACGTCTGGGTCATTCTTGACTTTGCAGATTACAGGAGCTGCCACCCAACATGCAATGCATCCGTTGCCATGGCTGCATCAGTTTAAGAGGCTGGTTATGTAAACAGGGACAGTTTAGCTCTAACTCAACGGCCTGCAATAGTGAGACCAATGTGGCATTCATGGTAGATGAAGATAAGATTTGGGCTTGAACTAGCTGAACCAATGAAAAATTAACCAAAGATGATTTACACCTCAATGAAGGAGGGGCCCAAGAGCCACACCCACTTATTGCATTATCGTCATGGACCAATGGGAGTTCAAAGGTGTTTACCAGCGGGAGCAAACTTTTCCAGAAAATCTGCTGTCAAACTCCAGTTGATCTTTGTTTTGGCCTGATTTTGTTCTAAATGATGCCACACCAGTCTGTTCTTCAGTTTCGTTTGAAGTATATCAAGGCCTTCAGGAATACATCATAAAGGATTTTATTCATGCAATCATTATTTTAGACCCCATAAAATACACAATATTGCCAAAAGTATTGGGACGCCCCTCCAATCCCTGAGTTCAGGTGTTCAATCCCTTCATGGCCACAGGTGTATAAATCAAGCACTAGGCATGCAGACGCTTCTACACACATTTGTGAAAGAATGGGTCGCTCTCAGGAGCTCAGTGAACTCAAGCGTGGTACCGTGATAGGTTGCCACCTGTGCAATAAGTCCATTCCTGAAATTTCCTCACTACTAAATATTCCACGCTCAACTGTTAGTGGGATTATAACAAAGTGGAAGCAATTGGGAACAACAGCAACTCAGCCACAAAGTGAAATCACAGAGCGGGGTCAGCACATGCTGAGGGTCACAGTGCGCAGAAGTCGGCAACTTTCTGCAGAGTCAATAGCTCCAGACCTCCAAACTTCCATAGCCGAGCAGCTCATCCAAGCCTTACATCACCAAGAGCAATGCAAAGCGTGGGATGCAGTGGAGTAAAGCACGCCGCCACTGGACTCTAGAGCAGTGGAGACGTGTTCTCTGGAGTGACCAATCACGCTTCTCTGTCTGCAATCCCATGGACGAGTCTGGGTTTGGCGGTTGCCAGGACAACAGGACTTGCCTGACTGCATTGTGCCAAGTGTAAAGTTTGGTGGAGGGGGGATTATGGGGTGGGGTTGTTTTTCAGGGGTTGGGCTTGGCCCCCTTAGTTCCAGTGAAAGGAACTCTTAATGTTTCAGCATACCAAGACATTTAGGATAATTTCATGCTCCCAACAGTTTGGGAACGGCCCCTTCCTGTCCCAACATGACTGCGCTCCAGTGCACAAAGCGTCGGCCCATAAAGACATGGATGAGCGAGTTTGGTGTAGAGGAACTTAATTGGCCTGCACAGAGTCCTGCCCTCATCCCGATAGAACACCTTTGGGATGAATTAGAGCGGAGACTGCGAGCCAGGCCTTCTCGTCCAACATCAGTGCCTGACCTCACAAATGCTCTTCTAGAAGAATGGTCAAAAATTCCCATAAACACACTCCTAAACCTTGTGGAAAGCCTTCCCAGAAGAGCTGAAGCTGTTAGAGCTGCAAAGGGTGGGCCGACTCCATATTAAACCCTACGGATTCAGAATGGGATGGCATTAAAGCTCATGTGCATGTGAAGGCAGGCGGCCCAAAACTTTTGGTAAAATAGTGTATATCAAGGCCTTTAGGAATACGTCATAAAGGGGCAGTTGCACTAGATTTGATTCATGCAATCGTTATTTTAGACCCTATAAAATATGTGCAAGAAGATAGGATGTCACACTAGGAAGCTTAATTCTAATTCTAGTTTCACACAACATTACAAAACAGTTGCTATAAATTAGTTGCTAGTAGATGCTGCTGTTGTAGCTCACATGAGCTTGTCTGTTTGCATTCCCATTGGCAACTGCCACATTGCGTCAATGCCAGTACCGATCCGAGACATAAGGGGGCCCTAAGCAAAACTTTGTCTGGGGGCCCCTGTCAGCGTGTTCATAAAAACCCCAAAATGACCCCCAACCACTTAATCTGTTCTTTCAAAGCGGTTTCACTGTCAACCAACAACAGTGAGTTGAAACATTCAGTAATACAATAAAAACAATAGGACAAATACAACTGAAAAAAAAAGATATGAATAAAATCATTGAAAACCATCAATCATTATTTCTGTCTTACAATAATATAAATACTGATGTCTACGGTAGTGATCAAAATAGAGCAAATCACCTTTTGAAAGGAACTTTTTTTGGAAAAAAGATTGTATCATTACATCATTACACCAGTAGGTGGAGACACGTGACTATTAAAATGTATCTGTTTTTGAATCATTCATTCAAGAGATTCGCTCAAAAACACTGATTCATCCAGTAATGAAACAAGTGAAGTCTTTATCATTCACTCAAACAGATTTTTTTAATTCAAATGTAATAGTTTTTGACTGCATTGACTGCAGCAATTAAAATTTTGTCAAAGGCTCTAATAAATGACATAATATTTTTAGTTGTCTATTCAGAATCGTGATCTCTATTTTAAACAAAAAAAATTGACAGAATCGTGCCACTCCAGTACCTGGGTGAAAATATCATGAAACCCTTGAAGCGACGTTCACCTCTAGGTCTTCTAAAGAGGCCAGACGCCTTTTTTGTATTTCCTGTCACCGCAAAGCCTTTGGTTCTGTTTCAGCAGCTCACAGAGAACAGCAACGACAGGAGCAAAGATAACTGACAGCTTTCAGAACCAATCTTGTCACATCTTACTCATATTCACACCCGCCCACTCACACTGACACGTTCTCTAACAAAACAGCATCATGTGCTCACAGCGACACATTAATACACGGCACACACAGGATATCTGTTCGTTTAAACACAATCATTCTAAACAATGTCGACCAAATTATGATCTTGGCAGATGCTGGACAACCAAAAAGAAGAAAGAAAGAAAACTGCATAATCTTCAGAATTAGGGCTGGACAGTATAAACACTGATCAGGCATAACATTATGAGCACTGACCGGTGAAGTGAATCACACTGATGATCTCTTCCTCACGGCTCCTGTTAGTGGGTGGGATATATTAGGCAGCAAGTGAACATTTTGTCCTCAGAGTTGATGTGTTAGAAGCAGGAAAAATGGGCAAGCGTAAGGATTTGAGCGAGTTTGACAAGGGCCAGATTGTGATGGCTAGACGACTGGGTCAGAGCATCTCCAGAACTGCAGCTCTTGTGGGGTGTTCCCGGTCTGCAGTGGTCAGGATCTATCAAAAGTGCTCCAAGGAAGGAACAGTGGAGAACCGGCCACAGGGTCATGGGCGGCCAAGGCTCATTGATGCGTGGGGAGCGAAGGCTGGCCCGTGTGGTCGATCAAACAGGCGAGCTACTGGAGCTCAAACTGCTCAAGAAGTTAATGCTGGTTCTGATAGAAAGGTGTCAGAATACACAGAGCATCTCTCAGTTTGTTGCGTATGGGGCGGCATAGCCGCTGACCAGTCAGGGTGCCCATGCTGACCCCTGTCCACCGCCGAAAGCACCAACAGTGGCATGTGAGCATCAGAACTGGACCACGGAGCAATGGAAGAAGGTGGCCTGGTCTGAGGAATCACGTGTTCTTTTACATCACGTGGATGGCCGGGTGCGTGTGCGTGGCTTCCCTGGGGAACACATGGCACCAGGATGCACTATGGGAAGAAGGCGAGCCGGCGGAGGCAGTGTGATGCTTTGGGCAATGTTCTGCTGGGAAACCTTGGGTCCTGCCATCCATGTGGATGTTACTTTGACACGTACCACCTACCTAAGCATTGTTGAGACCATGTACAGCCTTTCATGGAAACGGTATTCCCTGGTGGCTGTGGCTCTTCCAGCAGGATAATGCTCCTGACACAAAGCACAAATGCTTCAGGAATGGTTTGAGGAGCACAACAATGAGTTTGAGGTGTTGACTTGGCCTCCAAATTCCCCAGATCTCAATCCAATCGAGCATCTGTGGGATGAGCTGAACAAACAAGTCCGATCCATGGAGACTTCACCTTGTAACTTACAGGACTTAAAGGATCTGCTGCTAACATCTTGGTGCCAGATACCACAGCACACCTTCAGGGGTCTAGAGGAGGCCATGCCTCGACGGGTCAGGGGACCAACACAATATTAGGAAGGTGGTCACAACGATCACCTTCCTGATCGATGTATCTGTCAATCTGTCAACCATTTATGCCGTAAAACTTATTTCAGTTTTTTGTTTGTGAAACAGTTGTTACATGATGCATTTACTGGAGAAGCAAAAGGACTGAAAAATGCATCACGATGAAGTGAGTTTGAGCTTAAAACAAGAACACATATTTGCCAGTGGAGTCAGAAAAATAAAACAAGATGATTTTTCTGACTCCATTGGCAGATATTTGTTCTTGTTTTAACATAAACTTTTCAAAAAATAAAACATAATTTCTTAAGTAATTTTGCTTCTCCAGTAAATGATCATGATTTAAGAATGTTTAGATATTTGTGCTAGAAAACAAGACAGAAAATATTTTTTGCAGTGTAAATTTGTGACAAATATCTGCTAGTTTGAGCCTATAAAGTTCCAATTCACTAGATAATAAGGCACACTGTGATGCAAATATGACTCATATTACATTGAATCTATAACAAAAAATAACTATATTGTGAAATAAATTGACTCTAGAATGCCCAAAATGAATGTGATCATTTGCATTGCAAAAACAAAACACGAAGGCCGTGAGATGATTCCAGAGTGCATGTGTGTGAGAAAGAGAGGAGTTGTGTTGTGTCTGTGAATAACATGTCCGTGACAGTACAGTCATCATCTGCAGAAGAACATCAGAGAGACACAGCTCAAGTGTGCACAGCTCATACTGTATACATGTGCAATGTAAGGAAAACGCCAGGTTTTGAATCAGCAGAATGAGCCGACAATGACAGGCTTTAGTGCCGAGACTCACTGCAATCCTCAAGTTATTAAATGCTTTAGGTGCCAGCAACATTACAAAGAAGACATTTGGGACGCTAACAGAACATTCCCACGTGGTCCTCTGATGGTCATATAATAACGTTCCTGATATGACTTTGGGGGGACGTTCCATTTTGATTATTTTATGCTTTAGGTGGAACAAAATCTGATCCGTCCACCATCCTGAACCAATGACACAATGAAATGTTCACTCTGGTATCAAGAGAACATGCAAAAATCACTCACTATAACCTGAATTTCTGTCTCTTTGTTACCATAATCTGCACTAACAAGATGGTTAACATTCAACGTTGCTGACAAAAATGTCCTTCTACAGATTTCACACATATGTGAAAATGCATTTTCTCACTACAGACTGATGCAGGTTATTGCAAAATATGATGTGACATAATTTTGCATGGTATCATGAAGTGAACTAAAGTAAGCATCTTCTTCCCAGAGCTGATCTTTAACATATGGGCTGACAAATAAACGCCTGCAGCTGAGCGTCTGTTCAGAAGAGCAGTAACATGGGAAAATATGCATGTGTCAGAGAAAGAATCCTCCTGTTATTTCAGTTTTTCTCCAGAGCAGGAGGAATCATGAAATTGCTTAGCAAAACGCTCAATATGAGTCACGCCGTGGATGCATATGAATTTAAGTTCTGTGAGATCATAAGGTCTTTTTTAAGCAGCACAGCAATGCTCCTGGGATCAGCGAATGATTCAGACCTCTTATTCAGCTGAGTGTTTAAAGGAATAGTTCATTCTGTCATCATTTCCTCCAAACATGATGTTTAGCAGAAGATGTTTTCCAATGTTCAAGTGATGAATTCACATTCAGACTTGAGTTAAAGTTAAATGAGATGAGCTATTATTATTTAGTATTGTCTGTTTTGGAGCTTCACAGTATCAAATCAACAATTCTCAAATTCTCAAAGTTCTAGGGACGTTCCATTTTGGTTATTCTATGGTCACATAGCAACGTTACAAAGAGGACATTTGGGACATTAACAGAACGGTCCCATACGGTTCCCTGTTAGTCCGATGGGACGTTTCATTCGGGACTGCTCTTGTTCAGTGCTCAGTCTCTACATTACATTCCCATAACATTTGCAGGACCTTTAGGGGACCAACCTAGAATGTTATTCTTTGGTTCTATTTAGGTCCTCCATCACGCTTACTGAATGTGTTCAGAACGTGTGTGTGAATCAGTGTACGCTGGGCTGCTTTGTTAATGAGGATCAGTAAAACACAGGGATTGCACAAAAGTTGCTTCTCAAAGATGGATCAATACCAACTGTCCAACTTCATATCCAGAACAACCTCACGCCTCTTACTATGGTTTTCTAACACTGTTAAAAGGGCCTTGGTACTCCAGAGTTGTCTTAATGGTCCTTAGAAAAACTTTATTTTAATTTTAAAGTAGGATGCCTTGTTTCTAAATGGCTGCGCAGAAATGCTGGTTTCATGCAGTCATGAGAGAGTAACACACTGTGGTTGAGGATTTTCTTCACTGCCAATGTATGTAAAGCCAAACTAAATGTATTTCTCATCATATTTACGTCTTTCTGATGGCCTTTCTGTGAACTGCTGGAGATGGTGAGATGGTGTTTTAGCTTCGGCTGCATGGCTGTCAGTGTCGACCGGAGCAAGCGGTGCACTGAGTTCTTTATAGAATTTTAATCTTACTAGCTTATTTTGCTTCGTTATCAATAACTTTGTTCTTTCAATACATGACATGCGGTAAAATGTGCACTTAATGTCATGGATTTGACCTTTTATGGCACTACCATTTTGTTGTTTGCACACTCGCACTAGAAGGGGCATAATTTGGCAGCAGGTTTATTAGGCTGCTGTCACTTTAAGACCTGACGCACAGACCCATTATACTGTTACATGTGTGTTTACGTTCACTTAAAACATAATTGACTGTGTTTATGTGAATACTCGCCCAAGTATTTTGACATTATTTTGTGCATATTAGACTGTTTAAGCGCAATAAGCAGCAAAAAAGGAACTCTCACACAAAACGCTTCTGGAGGAATTAAACCAAATCATTCTGATTAGGGCTGGACGATTAATCAAAATCGAACTGCAATGACGTCGTGATTTGGCTCATGTGTGATTATGAAAGCGTAAAGGCTGTGATGTTAATGAAATAAATATATGCCCAGTGCCTCAGTGAAGAGCGGCTCTGTGATCTGCTCCATCTGAAAGAGTCGCTTATAACGTGCGCTTGAACACGTGTTAACTCTCTTCATACGGTCAGTCGAGTGTTTGTGAGCTGATGTGGCTTCTGATCACAGAACGAGGCAGACGGAGTTATTTTATACTATTCTATACAGTGATGAAGTCGATCAGCACTGCATTATAATATATTTTATTATTATGAGAATACCCGAGAAGGCTTGAAGAACTCAAATACACCATATATTGTCGCAGTCGTGTGTTTATTGTCTTCACGTTTAATCAAAGCGTTTCTATCTTCTTTATATTCAGCTACAGAGCGAGCTTCACATTAGGGATTTCGTATATCACTTCTGTGAGGCGTGTGTGGCGTTTGTGCTCGAGGGCGCCCTCTGGCCTCCAGGATGAGTGAGACAGGAGTGTGTTTAGCGCCCAGCACTGCTCACTCACTCCTATTTTGGGGAAAAATTGTTTAGAAAAATTGTTAGTTTTTCCCCCACAGTGGATGCATAACAAGCTCATATTTCATAAAGACATAGACTCGTTCTTGATGATAATCACAGATTTTTATAATAATAATAATATGTTATAATAAATTTTAGTCATAGGCCGCCTGCATGTTAACAGGTAATCCTGCAGTTCCATGTAAAATATAAATATTATTATTATATTGTTATATTTATTCTTAAATACTCTATTCTCTATTCATTATTTTTAATAATGAATGTTATTATAACAGTAATATTTCTTATTTTTTTAAATATTATATATTATTAGCTATAATTATTAGTCATAATATATAAGCACAATATGTTATACACACAATTTTAATTTGTAAAACAAAATATTGCATTTTAAATCGATGCTGCGATGCCATTGGTCCACTGGTTAGGCCAGTTATCCAATCACAGCCTCCGCTGAGGGATTTATTCGGTAAATGTGTTTCAGTCGTAGTTTATTCACGTCTTCTTATCGGATAAAAAATGACTCATCCTAATTGAGTGCATACATTTTTAGAATTTATGCACATCTTGGCCTTTTTTTAAATGCGATATCCCAAAATAAACAGCTAATGAAGGCTGAACCGTCACCGAGGACCGGCTGGCTGTCTGTGAAGCATCACTGCAGCTCTAGATCTGATTCTGCTCCAACACAAGAGCAGGTCAAAAGAGCAGCGTCTCTGTGCTGGTGAGGGGTTGAACGGCTCCCAGGAGCCCGGGGCCCCTCGCACCGCTCACAGTGAGATCTCTGCAGGCGCTGGCCGAGGGTCGGCTGAACGCAGAGGCTGAATGTCAACTGAGAATATGCAAATCCACCATGACAACTGGTGCAGGAAACATGTTCTCTCTGACTTCAGGACCCTTGATATTTCACAAAGTCAAACGGGACGAGGCAGCCGCCGGCCCCAGGGAGATTCAGATTATTTACACATAGGGACGCGCTGCATCACGAGGTACTCGGGTCGCGCTGCGTCTCCCCGAGGTTCACGCCTTCTTCGCACACACACACACACACACACACACACACACACACACACTCACACACCTTGACCGTCTCCAGCCGTGAGAGGAGAATTGACCATCTGCAGTAACAGAGAAACACGCAGAGAGTGTAAAGTGACTGACGACTCAAGCTGTGATGCTTTCGCAGGGGAAAATCACTCGCTATTTGTGCAACAGTGCAAATGGGAACAATTATATACTGTAAAATGATACATATACTACTAGGAACATAAACAACATGTTGAGTCTCTTCAGCTCACTATGGCTGCATTAATTGGATCATAAATATAGTAAAAATTGTGAAATATTATTCCAATGTAATGTAAAACAGCTGTTCTCTGTGTGAATATATAGTAAAGTGTGATTTATTCCTGTGATCAAAGCTGAGTTTATCATCATTACTCCAGTCTTCAGTGTCACATGATCCTTCACTGATCACTCTTAGCCAATCAGCCAATATTACTGAGAGGGGTCAGAGGTCAGTGAAGGTCAGGCTGAAGGCGTGTTTTCGTTCATCTCATACCTACAGATCATAACTTCAGTTCGCCCCGAGAGGATTTGCGATAAATCCACCACCCAGAGAGTGTGTGAGATTGTGTGGAGTATTTCTCATTTCATGACACGAGGGGAGGGGAGGCTAATAACACGCGCAAACACTGACGTCAGTGGTGTGATACTGCGTGTGTGTGTGTGTGTGTGTGAGCTGCTCACAGGCTGATGGAGTTTTTGTCTCCAAGGTCGAGCGCCCTACTAAACTCAACACTGCATCCCTAGAGACACGAACAGCAGATTTTGGGAAGGAATCAAACGGATTTCATAAGGCCCTAGTAGCGCACGGAGCCAGCCGAGGAGATTCCCGTTACTAACAGGGTAATTAGTCTTATGCTTCAGAGAAAACAAGCGCATTACATAAGCCAGTGACACACAGCCGAACAAAGCAAAGCTACCATTAACATCCGCTGTCAGAAGAGATTGGGCTCTGAAGCGCAGGGAGTCCGATCCGCGCCAAACGCTGACCCACGCCAGCGCATGAGGGCAAAGGTCAGAGCCAAAGGCAGACCTCTGGCCTCGTCCGCACAGTCGATGTTTTCCGGATATAAACAGAAGGAAGGCTTTATCTGACGCTGGGCAGGGCAGACATCTGAGACGGAAATGCAAATTTAACTGTCTCCTGAATAGACGCTAATTGTGGTGGAAGCGTCAGCGTATTTTTAGGGTGGAAAGAAGCGTTTGCTCTCTTAGTGTGAATATGAAGAGAGAGACGCTCGTCACAGATCACGATCACTGAACGCTTTAGTGTGACGGCAGGTACAGCGATTACTCTTCCACTGCTAATTACACACCTCCTACAGCCATTCCTGAGGGATTCCAGAGCAAACAATGGCATACGCCTCGCCCACTTTTTCAGCCGCATGGTTCCCTGAAAAGAACTACAATCCCATGAAGAACAGCATAATTGAATTTTAAACTATTTGTGCATATACACAAATATTTCTGTATTTTGACAGTGACTTGATTACATCATTCGCAGTGCTTTGCAAAAGTGGGCAGGGCTTGAAGTGCTTTGCGACTCTGATTGGTGGGATTTCTGCACAGCATCATGGGTAATGTAGTTTCCCACCACGAATTCTGAAACATGATTACTTTTGAAAATAAGCTGAAATGGCTTGAACAGAAGCAAATACTATCGATTAACAACCTCGTCGCTCACAGTACGGCTGACTTTAACGGTTTATACGTTATCGTTTCCCTATGGAGAGAATTCATGGAGGCTTTGCTCCCAGAGCCGTTGACGGTGAATGCTCGTAAAACGCCAGCTCTAAATCAAGCGTATCATGAGACTGAAATTGTAGTTTGTAAAGACCGACGCAGAGCGAGTTTAAGCTCAGATTTCTGTTTGTGAAGCTGAAGTTAATGGAGATGTAGGAGGCCGTCGGGATTAAAGCGTCTTATTGACGAGCGGGCGGAAGTTCATTACAGAGACTTTAAAACTGTTCTGGGGTATTAAACCTTCATCTTTAAAACCACTGCATATTCTCATCTATTTAGATTTCATTTATTTTTATTTCAGTTTTATTTTTAGTCATTTTTATTTTTATTTTAAGTCATGTAATATTATTATATTTTTGTCATTTTAATTTTATTTTCATTATATACATCATATATTTTTATTTTCATTTTTTAGTATTATTATTTTTAGTCATGTTATTTAATTTAACTTTAATTCTTAGTAATTTTAGTCCTTCAAACCAGTGTTATTTTAGTATTGAGATACTCTAATAAATCTTTATTCATATTTTTAATTAGATTTTCTGTTTTCATTTCTGTTAAAGTTGGGTTGTTTTGTCATTTTTATAAGTTTTAGGGTTTTCTTAAATAAAAAAATTCTATTTTACTATTTTTATTTTTGTCAAGTAAATGAAAATGTGAGTAGCTGAAATAAAATAAGTGTATTTTTGGTTTTATTTCCGTTCATGTATTTCAAGTAACAAGGGTTTTTATTATGGTTTTAATTTTAATGTCAGTTAAAATAATAACCAGATTTCAACTAACCCCATTTCATCTATTTCTAATTCTAGTTTTGAATCATTTAAGTTTGATGTTTTATTTTCAGTAATGGGTTAAATATAACTCGACCCATTTTAAGATCTTTACCTTATTTATTGTTGTCCATGCATCCAGCTCATATTCCTGAACGCAGACAGTAATGAAACCATAATTAATATTGTGTGTATGACGGGTTTGTTCACTGATGGATGTCGTTACACAGGCTGACAGAAATATGAGCTGGAGCCGGACGTTTAATCCTGTGACGTTCAGAGACGCGGACTCAAGGTCAGCGCTCGTGTCGATGGCTCAAATGTCAAGAGGAAACCAAGCTGTCGGCACTTAATTACTAAATATGGGTGTTAATTTAAATGTTAATGAATATGAGACGAGTGCGGGCTTGTGTGTCAGATCACATGCTCCGTCTCGTCGGAGTGGCTGGAGGTCAAACTTACATAAGAGAGTCACATCAGGGTCCACACAACCACATGAACCGGGAAGTGTTCTGCAGTGCGCGAGCCGTCCTTTATTTTGGGTTTGTCTACAAAAGCGGGCAGTAAAAGCCCTGAGGAGACATGAATAGAGATTCAACTCAAAGGGGTATGAGGAATCTGTCATCGCCCTCATGTCAAACCTTCAGAACATACAAAGATCATTCATTTAGGACTTTGATCAGTGAACTCAGGCATAACATTATGACTGGTGAAGTGAATCACACTGATGATCTCTTCCTCACGGCTCCTGTTAGTGGGTGGGATATATTAGGCAGCAAGTGAACATTTTGTCCTCAGAGTTGATGCGTTAGAAGCAGGAAAAATGGGCAAGCGTAAGGATTTGAGTGAGTTTGACAAGGGCCAGATTGTGATGGCTAGACGACTGGGTCAGAGCATCTCCAAAACTGCAGCTCTTGTGGGGTGTTCCCGGTCTGCAGTGGTCAGGATCTATCAAAAGTGCTCCAAGGAAGGAACAGTGGAGAACCGGCCACAGGGTCATGGGCGGCCAAGGCTCATTGATGCACGTGGGGAGCGAAGGCTGGCCCGTGTGGTCCGATCAAACAGACGAGCTACTGGAGCTCAAACTGCTCAAGAAGTTAATGCTGGTTCTGATAGAAAGGTGTCAGAATACACAGAGCAACGGTATTCCCTGGTGGCTGTGGCTCTTCCAGCAGGATAATGCTCCTGACACAAAGCACAAATGCTTCAGGAATGGTTTGAGGAGCACAACAACGAGTTTGAGGTGTTGACTTCGCCTCTGAATTCCCCAGATCTCAATCCAATCGAGCATCTGTGGGATGAGCTGAACACACAAGATCCATGCAAGATCCCACCTCACAACTTACAGGACTTAAAGGATCTGCTGCTAACATCTTGGTGCCAGATACCACAGCACACCTTCAGGGGTCTAGAGGAGGCCATGCCTCGACGGATCAGGGGACCAACACAATATTAGAAAGGTGGTCATAATGTTGTGCCTGATCAATGTATAAGCTCAATGAGGTTCGTTCTCATGTGTCACAGGCTCTGTTGAGCTTCTGTTTATGTTCAATGATCAGTGTTAATATGTGAATTAAATCTGTTCATCATATGAAGCGATCATAGGTTTATTTTATCATCGGTTTATGAACGTTTTGAGGCGTCAGAGTTTTAGGTGAAACTTTCAATAGAGGGACAGAAATCTCTCAGATTAATCAGAAATATCTTCATTTGTGTCCTGAGGATGAACGAAAGTCTTACGGTTTGCACCGACATGAGAGTAAATGATAAGATTTTCACTGTCGCTTTAAGTGTTTGAATCCAAAAGTAACGCCAAACACTGGCATCTGTGCGGGATTTACAGGATTACAACATCCGACTCCAACTGCTATTGACGAGCACAACGGTAATTAAATCCAGTGGAATCATGAGACCATACGATCTGTCATGAAATATAATATTAATGTTAAAAAATATCCAACGCTGTGGTTACATCAAGTAATTTCAGCAGCGTCCTTATTGACTAAAACATTAAAAGTCATTTTCCTTCATTGAAATAGAATATATTATTTGAACAAATTAAACTCAATTTAAAATGAGAAAATTGTTAATTAATAAAAGGTTATTGTATGAAAGTGTTATTATTATTATTATTATTATAACTAAAACTATGGAAAATTGTTATTTGAATAAAAGATTTCCCATTTTCATTTAATTTAACGATGCACTAAATAAAAACAATAAAAAACTGAAATAAAAGTTAAAAACTACATAGATATTTAAAAATTATATATATATATATTAAATAAATAAATAAATAAATGACAAAAAAAGACAAAAATTACGGGTTAGTTGTAGTAGTAAAATGACTAAAATAAAAAATAAATAAAAAAGCTAAATAGAATTTAAAAAATAAATAAATAATAAAAATAAAAAAAAAAAAATCACAAAAAGTAATAAAATTACAAAAACCTAAACCAAACTTAAAACTGAAAAATATCAAACTAAAAGCCAATTAAAAATATAAATAAATACAATTTATCCTAAAATGACTACATTTGAGGAATAAAATTCTACATTTTGAATCAAATGTGAAAACTTTAGCTGAGAATGGTCAGATCAAGTGCACTGCATTGTGGGAAACGGCACCAGTGTGATACACATACAGGAGAATGTGTTAATTCACTAGAGACGGCATTATGAAAACGAGTGGATCTGATCCCATCATTCCTCTCGTTCATGTCTCACCTCAGATAAAACAAAGTGTGTGTGAGACGCTCAGCAGCGCTGCGGACGGAAATAGATCTCACACACGTGCGCCGATGAAGATCTGCAGGTTTACTTACACTCGTCAACAAAAACGCATCAGACGCCAAACAAACATCAGCCAAGCCAATAATTTTAGCTGAACGCATCAGAGACACACACACACTGAGGGAATATAAGGGGTTAAACATCTTCAGACACACACACACACACACACACACTGAGGGAATATACGGGGTTAAACGCATCAGAGACACACACACACACTGAGGGAATATACAGGGTTAAACATCTTCAGACACACACACACTGGACAAATATATGGGTTAAACATCTTCACACACACACACACACACACCGAGGGAATATACGGGGTTAAACATCTTCAGACACACACACACTGAGGGAATATATGGGTTAAACATCTTCACACACACACACACACACACACCGAGGGAATATACGGGGTTAAACATCTTCAGACACACACACACACACTGAGGGAATATATGGGTTAAACATCTTCACACACACACACACACACACACACACACCGAGGGAATATACGTTGTTAAACATCTTCACACACACACACACACACACACTGAGGGAATATACGGGGTTAAACATCTTCAGACACACACACTGAGGGAATATACAGGGTTAAACATCTTCAGACACACTGAGAGAATATACAGGGTTAAACATATTCAGACACACACACACTGAGGGAATATACAGGGTTAAACATCTTCAGACACACACACTGCTGTGGAATATACAGGGTTAAACATCTTGTGACACACACACACACACTGAGGGAATATGGGTTAAACATCTTCAGACACACACACTGAGGAATATACAGGGTTAAACATCTTCAGACACACTGAGAGAATATACAGGGTTAAACATATTCAGACACACACACACTGAGGGAATATACAGGGTTAAACATCTTCAGACACACACACACCGAGGGAATATACGGGGTTAAACATCTTCAGACACACACACACACACACACTGAGGGAATATATGGGTTAAACATCTTCACACACACACCGAGGGACTATACGGGGTTAAACATCTTCAGACACACACACACACACACACACACACTGAGGGAATATACGGGGTTAAACATCTTCAGACACACACACACACTGAGGGAATATACAGGGTTAAACATCTTCAGACACACACACACCGAGGAATATGCTGGGTTAAACATCTTCAGACACACACACACACTGAGGGAATATACAGGGTTAAACATCTTCAGACACACACACTGAGGGAATATACAGGGTTAAACATCTTCAGACACACTGAGGGAATAAACAGGGTTAAACATCTTCAGACACACTGAGAGAATATACAGGGTTAAACATATTCACACACACACACACACACTGAGGAATATACAGGGTTAAACATCTTCAGACACACTGAGAGAATATACAGGGTTAAACATCTTCAGACACACACTGAGGGAATATACAGGGTTAAACATCTTCAGACACACACACACACACTGAGGGAATATAAGGGGTTAAACACATCAGAGACACACACACACACTGAGGGAATATACAGGGTTAAACATCTTCAGACACACACACACACACTGAGGGAATATATGGGTTAAACATCTTCTCACACACACACACACCGAGGGAATATACTGGGTTAAACATCTTCAGACACACACACACACTGAGGGAATATATGGGTTAAACATCTTCACACACACACACACACACACACACACACACACACACACCGAGGGAATATACGGGGTTAAACATCTTCAGACACACACACACTGAGAGAATATACTGGGTTTAAACATCTTCACACACACACACACACACACTGTGGGAATATACAGGGTTAAACATCTTCAGACACACACACACACCGAGGAATATACTGGGTTAAACATCTTCAGACACACACACACACACACACTGAGGAATATACTCTGCTGTGTTAAACATCTTCACACACACACACACTGAGGGAATATACAGGGTTAAACATCTTCAGACACACTGAGGGAATAAACAGGGTTAAACATCTTCAGACACACTGAGAGAATATACAGGGTTAAACATATTCAGACACACACACACACTGAGGGAATATACAGGGTTAAACATCTTCAGACACACACACACACACTGAGGGAATATACAGGGTTAAAAATCTTCAGACACACTGAGAGAATATACAGGGTTAAACATCTTCAGACACACACATACTGAGGGAATATAAGGGGTTAAACATCTTCAGACACACACACACACACACACTGTGGGAATATACTGGGTTAAACATCTTCATCTTCACACACACACACTGAGGGAATTTAAGGGGTTAAACATCTTCAGACACACACACACTGAGGGGAATATCTGGGTTAAACATCTTCAGACACACACACACACACTGCTGGGAATATACGGGGTTAAACACATCTTCAGACACACACACACTGAGGAAATATAAGGGGTTAAACGGATCTTCAGACACACACACACTGAGGGAATATACGGTGTTAAACATCTTCAGACACACACACACACACACTGAGCTGATATACTCAGGTTAAACATCTTCAGACACACACACACACACACACACTGAGAATATAGAGGGATAAACATCTTCAGACACACACACTGAGGGAATATAAGGGGTTAAACACATCTTCAGACACACACACACTGAGGGGAATATACGGGGTTAAACATCTTCAGACACACACTGAGGGAATATACGGGGTTAAACATCTTCAGACACACACACACACTGAGGGAATATACAGGGTTAAACATCTTCAGACACACACACACACACACCTCGAGGAATATACGGGGTTAAACATCTTCAGACACACACACACACACACTGAGGGAATATACAGGGTTAAACATCTTCAGACACACACACTGAGGGAATATACAGGGTTAAACATCTTCAGACACACTGAGGGAATAAACAGGGTTAAACATCTTCAGACACACTGAGAGAATATACAGGGTTAAACATATTCAGACACACACACACTGAGGAATATACAGGGTTAAACACACAGACACACTGAGAGAATATACAGGGTTAAACATCTTCAGACACACACATACCTCTGAATATAAGGGTTAAACATCTTCAGACACACACACACTGAGGGGAATATACGGGGTTAAACACATCTTCACACACACACACACACTGAGACACACACAAGGGTTAAACATCTTCAGACACACACACACTGAGGAAATATAAGGGGTTAAACGGATCTTCAGACACACACACACACACTGAGGGAATATACTGTGCTAAACATCTTCAGACACACACACACACACACTGCTGTGGAATATACGGGGTTAAACATCTTCAGACACACACACACCGAGGAATACACTGAGTTAAACCTCTTCAGTTCACACACACACACACACACACACTGCTGGGAATATACACACACAAACATCTTCAGACACACACACACAGACACACACACACACACACACACTGAGGGGAATATAAGGGGATAAACATCTTCAGACACACACACACTGAGGAATATCTGGGGTTAAACACATCTTCACACACACACACACACACTGCTGTGAATAGACACGGGTTAAACATCTTCAGACACACACTGAGGAATATACTGGGTTTAAACATCTTCACACACACACACACACACTGAGGAATATACAGGGTTAAACATCTTGTGACACACACACACCGAGGAATATACTGTGTTAAACATCTTCACACACACACACACACACACTGAGGGAATATACGGGGTTAAACATCTTCAGACACACACACTGAGGGAATATAACCTCTAAACATCTTCAGACACACTGAGGAATAAACAGGGTTAAACATCTTCAGACACACTGAGAGAATATACACACTGAGAGAATATACACACACACACCGAGGGAATATACGGGGTTAAACATCTTCAGACACACACACACACACACACACACTGAGGGAATATACGGGGTTAAACATCTTCAGACACACACACACACACACACACACACACACACACTCAACCTCTGAATATGAGGATAAACATCTTCACACACACACACTGAGTTCTGAATATAAGAGTTAAACACATCTTCAGACACACACACACACTGACTCAATATCTGCTGGGTTAAACATCTTCAGACACACACTGAGGGAATACACGGGTTAAACATCTTCAGACACACACACACACACTGAGGAATATACAGGGTTAAACATCTTCAGACACACACACACCGAGGGAATATACGGGGTTAAACATCTTCAGACACACACACACACACTGAGGGAATATACGCTGGTTAAACATCTTCACACACACACACACTCAGGAATATACAGGGTTAAACATCTTCAGACACACTGAGGGAATAAACAGGGTTCACATCTTCACACACACTGAGAGAATATACAGGGTTAAACATATTCAGACACACACACACTGCTGTGTTCAGAATATACAGGGTTAAACATCTTCAGACACACTGAGAGAATATACAGGGTTAAACATCTTCAGACACACACATACTGAGGGAATATAAGGGGTTAAACATCTTCAGACACACACACACTGAGGGGAATATACGGGGTTAAACACATCTTCAGACACACACACACTGAGGGAATATACGGGGTTAAACATCTTCAGACACACACACACTGAGGAAATATAAGGGGTTAAACGGATCTTCAGACACACACACACACTGAGGGAATATACGGTGTTAAACATCTTCAGACACACACACACACACACTGAGGGAATATGCTGGTTAAACATCTTCACACACACACACACCGAGGAATATACTGAGGTTAAACATCTTCAGACACACACACACACACACACACACTGAGGGAATATACGGGGTTAAACATCTTCAGACACACACACACTGAGGGAATTTAAGGGGTTAAACATCTTCAGACACACACACACTGAGGGGAATATAAGGGGTTAAACATCTTCAGACACACACACACACACACTGAGGGGAATATACGGGGTTAAACACATCTTCAGACACACACACACTGAGGAAATATAAGGGGTTAACGGATCTTCAGACACACACACACTGAGGAATATACGGTGTTAAACATCTTCAGACACACACACACACACTGAGGGAATATACTGGGTTAAACATCTTCACACACACACACACACACACACTGAGGGGAATATAAGGGATAAACATCTTCAGACACACACACTGAGGGAATATAAGCTGGTTAAACACATCTTCACACACACACACACTGAGTTCAGGGAATACACAGGTTAAACATCTTCAGACACACACTGAGGAATATAATGGGTTAAACATCTTCAGACACACACATACTGAGGGAATATGGGTTAAACATCTTCAGACACACACACACTGAGGGGAATATACTGGGTTCAAACACATCTTCACACACACACACACCTCTGAATTTGTGGTTAAACATCTTCACACACACACACACTGAGGGGAATATAAGGGTTCAAACATCTTCAGACACACACACACTGAGGGGAATATATCTGAGGTTAAAACACATCTTCACACACACACACACACTGAGGAAATATAAGGGGTTAACCTCGGATCTTCAGACACACACACACACTGAGGGAATATACGGTGTTAAACATCTTCAGACACACACACACACACACTGAGGGGAATATACGGGGTTAAACATCTTCAGACACACACACACCGAGGAATATACGGGGTTAAACATCTTCAGACACACACACACACACACACACACACACTGAGACACAATATACGGGGTTAAACATCTTCAGACACACACACACACACACTGAGGGAATATACGGGGTTAAACATCTTCAGACACACACACACTGAGGGAATTTAAGGGGTTAAACATCTTCAGACACACACACACTGAGGGGAATATAAGGGGTTAAACATCTTCACACACACACACACACACACTGAGTGGAATATACTTGGGTTAAACACATCTTCAGACACACACACACACTGAGGGAATATACAGGGTTAAACATCTTCAGACACACTGAGGGAATAAACAGGGTTAAACATCTTCAGACACACTGAGAGAATATACAGGGTTAAACATATTCAGACACACACACACACTGAGGGAATATACAGGGTTAAACATCTTCAGACACACTGAGAGAATATACAGGGTTAAACATCTTCACACACACACATACTGAGGAATATACAGGGGTTAAACATCTTCAGACACACACACACACACTGAGGGAATATACGGGGTTAAACACATCTTCAGACACACACACACTGAGGGAATTTAAGGGGTTAAACATCTTCAGACACACACACACTGAGGGGAATATAAGGGGTTAAACATCTTCAGACACACACACACTGAGGGGAATATACGGGGTTAAACACATCTTCAGACACACACACACTGAGGAAATATAAGGGGTTAAACGGATCTTCAGACACACACACACACACTGAGGGAATATACGGTGTTAAACATCTTCAGACACACACACACACACACTGAGGGGAATATACGGGGTTAAACATCTTCAGACACACACACACACACACACACACTGAGGGGAATATAAGGGGATAAACATCTTCAGACACACACACTGAGGGAATATAAGGGGTTAAACACATCTTCAGACACACACTGAGGGAATATAAGGGGTTAAACATCTTCAGACACACACACACACTGAGGGGAATACACGGGGTTAAACATCTTCAGACACACACACACTGAGGGAATATAAGGGGTTAAACATCTTCAGACACACACACACTGAGGGAATATAAGGGGTTAAACATATCTTCAGACACACCGTCAGTCACCATACATACTCAAAGTCTGGGGTCAAACATCTTATTTCTGATAAAGCACTGATTCTAATTCTGTTTGTCCGAGTTTGAGCCATGTAAACACATTAAGGCGTCTCTATTTTGACTTTGTAAACGGCCCTGCATTAGTGTCAAATAAATTCATACACAGAACAAATGAAAATAGTTTATATTTGTCTACCCAATCACTGTGTTTATGTGCTCGTTTCTGAAGCAGAGAGGGACGAACAGAATCATCTGCTGATACACACAAAGGAACATCCCTTCAGTAAAACACGATTTTCAGATGACTAGAACTGTGAAATACAAGCATGTGTGTGTGTTTGTGTGAGAGAGTGTGTGTGTATGTGTGTGTGGGGCCTGGTAAACCCTACATTATGGGGACAAAATGTCCCCACAAAGATGGCAATATCCGAAATCCTTGTCGGGATATTTGTTGGTCCCCATGAGGAAAACATCTTATAAATCATACTAAGTGATGTTTTTTGAAAATGTAAAAATGCAGAATGTTTCCTGTGATGGGTAGGTTTAGTGTGTGTGTGTGTGTGTGATGGGTAGGGTTAGGGGTAGGGGCAGTGTAGGGGGATAGAAAATACGGTTTGTACAGTATAAAAACCATTACACCTATGGAATGTCCCCATAAAACATGAAAACACAATGTGTGTGTGTGTGTGTGTGTGTGTGTGTGATAGTGTGTGTGAGTGAGCTTGCGCGTGTGTGTGTGTGAGAGATTGTGTGTGCCAGTGTGTGTGAGTGAGTGAGCTTGTGTGTGTCAGTGTGTGAGAGAGCTTGTGTGTCAGTATGTGTGTGTACGAGTGAGCATGTTTGTGTGTCCGTCAGTGACCGTGAGTGAGCATGTGTTTGTGTGTGAGAGAGTGTGAGTGAGTGCATGATTGTGTAAGTGTGTGAATGAGTGTGTGTCTGTGAGAGCGTGTAAGAGTGTCCGTGAGATCATGTGTGCGTGTGAGTAAGTGTGAGTAAGTGTGTGTGCGAGAGAGTGTGTGTGTTCATCTAAACAGCACAAACATACACACAAGGTCAGCATCAAGTACACACGAGTTTGAGAGATGAAACGTTCATTGATAGTGACGAGGTCACTTTCTGTCAGCAGCTCCGCCCCCCCAGCGATGACGCTGTCAGACAGATGGAATGATTTATTCATAATCATGGCAGAATATTAAAACAATGAACACTGAAAGCACTGACATGTTACTCAAGGCCTCTGAGCATGCAGTCCGTCTGGAGACACACACACACGTCTCGTCTTCTGTCGTGGCGTTTCTGTTTTCAATTCTTTAAATATATTTTAATATAAAACAGGCGACGCATCAAGAGTTCTGTTGGACGAGCCTCTGAGTCCGCTAGAGGGAGTGTGTGTGTGAGGGTTGGCAGGCACATGAGCTCAGCTGGGATGTGTGTGTGTGTGTGTGTGTGAGAGAGTGTGTGTGTGTGTGTGAGTGAGAGAGTGAGAGTGTGTGTGTATGTGTGTGTGTGTGTGTGTGTGTGTTTCCCAGCTCGTTGCCTAAGTTCAGTCTGGTGCTAGTGAACACAAACCCGGTCAGTCTCGATGCAAATGACAAAATCAACAAATACAAACATTAAAAAAGGCTGATTTAAAAAAAGAAAAGAATAAAAAAGACACGCGTTGAGTCTGTGGCAGCGTGACGTCAGAGGAACACAGGCACTGCTCTGTCAACTCCAGCAGGCACTTTTACACACACACACACACACAACATGTATGACATGCACACACACACGACACATGCACACTCATGACACACACACGTCACACGCACAACATGCACACACGACACGCATTACTCACGTCACGCATTACATGCACACACACACACACACACACCTGCACATGCATGACACACTTACACGCATGTCACACAACCGCATGATGCACACGTCATGCATGACACACACACACGACACGCTTACACGCATGACATGAACACACAACACATGCATGACATGCACACACACACGTCACATGCA
>JAGHMJ010004650.1:7500-12500 GCA_018749465.1 Paracanthobrama guichenoti | reverse complement strand
ACAGTGAGAGCACTTCCTGTGAACATGACAGAGGAAGCCGAGACAGGCTGTGGGCGGAGAATGAGGAGGACGGAGACAGCAGCCCAAGGGAGGAGAGCATGCTGGGATGGAGGAGAGCATGCTGGGATAGAGGTCACACGCGTCTCATGGGTTCACACTGACAGCCACTAAACAGAACTGGTTTTGTTGGGATGTTTCCGGTCAAAAGGAGAAAGTGTTTGACCGAAAGTACAGCAGCAGAAAACATCATCACCATCATCATCACCCTCACCATCATCATAATCACTATCATCATCATCATCACCATCCTCACCATCATCACCCTCATCATCACCCTCATCATCACCCTCACTCTCATCTTCATCATCACCCTCACCCTCATCATCACCATCCTCACCATCATCATCACCCTCATCATCATCCTCACCATCATCATCACCCTCACTCTCATCTTCATCATCACCCTCACCCTCATCATCACCCTCATCACCATCATCATCACCCTCATCATAATCACTATCATCATCATCACCACCCCCCTCACCATCATCACCCTCATCATCACCATCATCATCATCACCCTCACCTTCATCATCACCCTCATCATCACCATCCTCACCATCACCATCATCATCACCCTCACTCTCATCTTCATCCTCACCATCATCATCACCCTCATCATCACCATCATCACCATCCTCACCATCATAATCACCCTCACCCTCATCATAATCACTATCATCACCCTCACCATCATCATAATCACTATCATCATCATCATCATCACCCTCATCATCATCACCCTCACCCTCATCACCATCATCATCACCCTCACCCTCATCATCACCCTCACTCTCATCTTCATCACCATCATCATCACCCTCACCCTCACTCTCAACTTCATCATCACCCTCATCTTCATCACCATCATCATCACCCTCAACCTCATCATCACCCTCACTCTCATCTTCATCATCATCATCATCACCCTCACCCTCATCATCACCCTCATTCTCATCTTCATCATCACCCTCATCATCACCCTCACTCTCATCTTCATCATCACCATCATCATCATCACCATATCAGAGATCCACAGTGAGATGAGATCACATGATCTATACACACACGCATTAAAACACATTCAAAACTAATCTTTTTTTATTTTTGCTCCTTTATTAAAAAGCAAAAAGTTTCAGCTGTTATAATTTTTTCAATTTTTTTAATATTTTTGTCTTCATATTTGTTTTGACTCATTCAATGACAAGCAAAATAAAGAAAGTTACAAAAAAAGTTTCTCACTTTTGATTTTTATTTATTTATTTTTTTATATTTTTCTTATTTCATTTAATATAGATTTGTTTTTGATCATGTGAGTTTTACACACACACACACCGGAGCCACTAGAAGGCAGAACAATCACATTCATGAGCAAAACACACGTCACACACACTCTCAGGTCTGCTCTCGTTACAGCGGTTTCACAACATGTGTGTGACGCTGATTCATGAGCAGCTTGTTATGACACGCCGAGAGAAAACCAGAAAACAACAGAATGTCAGGAATTTCTTTAAACGTGTGAACTCTCACACTCTCTCTCACACACACTGCAAACATGTGCTTCTTATTTAGTATTTTTGTCTTGTTTACAGTCCTAATATCTCAAAATTCTTAAATCAATATGCATTTACTGGATAACTGATAACTGGATAAATGCAATGACATAAGAGATTTTCTTGTTTTCTGGAAAATAAAATCCAAATTAAGTGAGTTTTTGCTTGAAAAGCACAATTATCTGTCTATGGGTAAGAAAAATGTTTCAAGCAAAAACTCCAGAAAACAAGAAAAATCTCTTATGTCATTGCATTTATCCAGTTATCAGTTATCCAGTAAATGCATATTGATTTAAGAATTTTGAGATATTAGGACTGTAAACAAGACAAAAATACTAAATAAGAAGCACATGTTTGCAGTGCACTCTCTCACACTCACACTCACACACTCTCTCATGCACACACACACTCGCACACTCTCTCATGCACACACTCACACTCACTCACTCACTCACTCACTCACTCACTCACTCACTCACTCACACCACCACTCACTCCACTCACACCACTCACACACTCACTCACACACTCACTCCACATCACACACACACTCACTCACTCACTCACTCACACACTCACTCACTCACTCACACACTCACACACTCACACCTCCACCAGCTGCATGAGGTTGTCGAAGTATTCCTCCTCGTCGATGGACAGTTTTCCGCTGTGATAGATGATGCGGTAGTGCTCCACCTTCCCGTCACAGCTCACACACAGTGTGTAGTCTCCGGGGTAGTTTGTGCTCTCGCGCACCAGGAACAGTCCCGTCTCCGGCGGGTACAGCAGCCGCTCCGCCTGGTCACGCGTGATCTTCCCGTGAAACCACCTGACGAACACGGACACACAGTCAGCAAGACTTGATCACAGAAATCAGATCTCAGCTCACAGAACGTTAAAGGGGACCTATTATTATGCATCACTTTTATAAGATGTGTGTAAACAATCAGCCTATAATGGTAAAATCCACCCAATACTTGTGTTATAACCCCCATCAATCATTATCAATCCCTCACATTTCCCTCTACTCCTGCATAAGATTAGGGAAGCCCCGCCCATGCCTGCTGCTGATTGGCCCTTTAGCATAGACACGCCCCTGAGTGAGAAGCACTTCTGTTTCCTGGCTGTATCAGCGCTCGAGTATTACAGTGTGTGTGCCACAAACATCACTAATGTCCTGATGAAGCAGCGAACACACGAGTCTCAGACTCCGGCATCAAAGCCACTGACGGCACCGGGGGTGAAGTTCAGTTATGAAGGAAATGAGCCCAAGAATGACGGGAACATGTGATATATTTGAGCCAATCATTTTACACACGACTGCTTCACCAACGCTTCGGCTCTAACTTCATATCTGAACACGTGAGGATGGCACTTCATACTCTGTGAATGTTTGCTCATGTCCTTCTGAACGAGCTGAACGCTGTACGCTAATGTGGCTAAAGCTAGCATCGTCTCTGACTGTATTCACAGAGACTAGAGCTGTGCCGTTAGTTTGATCCTGAAAACACTCACCGTCTGCGGGATTCATAAACTCACATTTATTATGCATTATATAGTCGGGTGACGGGAGTGTTGTGTTGCCACACGAGCACCGAGACAGCACTCTATAGATGAACATGACGGCACATGCTAGTCCATGAGCTGAATCAGCGTAACTCAACTAGCGTTGCAGAAATGATCCACTGAGCGTTCAGTGTAAAAGTGCAGAGCTCTTCCTGAGTCTCTCGACTGCGTTGAGTGAGATTGGCCTGTTTTGTTGTTGTTCAGTATCTGATGCTCATGTAAAGGCTCCACCCTCTTCTGGAAGGGGCGGGGAGCAGCAGCTCATTTGCATTTAAAGGGATACACACAAGCGGCACATTTTTGCTCACACCCATATAGGGGCAAATTTGACAAGCCATAATAAATGATCTGAGGATATTTTGAGCTGAAGCTTCACACACACATTCTGAGGACACCAGAGGCTTATATTACATCTGACCGCAGGACGTCACTCTTTCACTTCTGCATTTACTGAGAAACTTCAGCTCTGAATCACAAACTCAACTGTCAATCAAACAGCAACGGCTTCAAGGAGTTTAACTGAACTGATGTTTTCCTGCCGAGGTCAGAGGTCATCGATCGAGGCTGCGGTCACATGGTTCAGTCTGTTACTGCAATCCAATAATGCAAACAGTGAATCAGTTCAGTCTCGGCACGATTGTTCAAATCTAATCACATTAGAGGAGAACGGCAGTGTGTTTGAGTGGAATCAGCTGATGCTGAGGATTCTGGGTCATGAGCTCTGTGCCAAACACACACACTCGTTCCTCACGATATCACAGACGTGTCATCATGAGACCCGACTCTGACTGTCTGAGCCGAGGACGAGATATTTACTGAATATTCAAAACGTGTGTGAGAGAGTGTGTGTGTGAGAGTGTGTGTGAGTGTGTGTGAGTGTGTGTGTGTGAGAGTGTGTGTGTGTGAGAGTGTGTGTGAGTGTGTGTGTGTGTGTGTGTGAGGGTGTGTGAGTGTGAGTGTGTCAGAGTGTGTGTGTGTGAGAGTGTGTGTGAGTGTGTGTGTGAGTGTGTGTGAGAGTGTGTGTGAGTGTGTGTGTGTGAGAGTGTGTGTGTATGAGAGTGTGTGTGTATGAGAGTGTGTGTGTATGTGAGTGTGTGTGTGAGAGTGTGTGTGTGTGACAGTGTGTGTGTGTGTGTGAGTGAAAGTGTGAGTGAAAGTGTGTGTGTGTGACAGTGTGTCTGTGTGAGTGTGCGTGTGTGAGAGTGAAAGTGTGTGTGTGAGAGTGTGTGTGTGTGTATGAGAGTGTGTGTATGTGTGTGTGTGTGTGTGTGTGTGTGTGTGTGTGAGACAGTGTGTGTGTGACTGTGTGTGTGAGACAGTGTGTGTGTGTGTGTCTGTGTGTGTGTGAGACAGTGTGTGTGTGTGTGTGTGAGACAGTGTGTGTGTGTGTGAGAGTGTGTGTGTATGAGAGTGTGTGTGTGTGTGTTCATGTACTCACGGCATCATGCTCAGCTTTCCTCCAGATTTGACTCCCTCTCTCTTCTGGACGTAGTTTGCAGGAATCGTTCCCTCTCGGCCGACGCCATTCTTCGCTTTATACCAGTTTGGGTCCTTCAAAAACCATCAGAGCATCACATCAGGGCTGAGAGATGAATTATTACTGAACATCAGCTGATTTGAGATATAAGCAGGGGTTAAAGTGGGCCGGACGCATGAGCCCGCTCTACTGAAGTGATAACGGGCGCCAGGCTTTATCCGTCTGAATTCAAGTGCAGCGTCACGAGTACAGCAGGCTCTTAATTCATTAACATGTCTAAGAAAACGCTTCATAAAATACAGGCTGACCCTACGATCTTCACGGACAGACGAACACGAGAAGAC
>JAGHMJ010004622.1:122500-133014 GCA_018749465.1 Paracanthobrama guichenoti | reverse complement strand
GAACTGTTAATGAACTTGCACTGGAAGAATGCCGTCACTGGAGGGAGATAAACACCACTTCGAATCGTCACTGTAATTTGGAGTGTTTATGTGAGGCTTGATGCCTGAATCCTCAACAAGCTCGCCGGGCATTGATCTTCACCCGTTTTACGGTCACCTACCAACTGGGGGAGAAGAACGTAATGGCCTTCTCTCGTCTACATGCTCCCTCCAGAGAACATCCTCCCTCCATTATCGTCAGCCCAATCCAATGGTCACTCAAAGATCAGATCACCGAAGCCACCAGAGTGGAACCTGCTCCGCCGGGAGGTCCTGACGGGAAGATTTACATCCCATCCTCCATCCGTCTTCCCCTCATGGACTCAAACCTCTCTGGTCTCAGGACACCCTGGCCAACAGCAAACCCTCTCGCTTCTCCGTAAGCGTCACTGGTGGCCGGGGATGTCTTGGGAAGTTCATAGATACATCCAAGGATGCTCCACATGTGCCATCTCGAAAACTCCTCGACACCTACCTGAGGAAATACTCCTTCCATTGGCCATTTCTCGCCGCCCCTGGACACACCTGGGAGTAGACGTCTGGTAGGGTCTGGGACCATCAGCGGGCAGTTCGGAGGCACAAGAGCCAGAAGATCATCCTGGACAGAAGGTCTGGCTCTCAACCAGGGACATCCGCCTTCGGTCGCAAACCAAGTCCCCGACACATTGGTCCCTTCAAAATCCAAAGTAATAATGCAGTCACTTACCGGTTGAACCTTCCCATACTACAGCCTCTCAAACACCTTTCATGTCTCACTTTTAAACCTCTCTTGTTCCTCTTCCCACAGTGTCTGGCACTGCTGACAATCCTCGTCCTCCTCCCATTGAGTTGGAAGGGTCCCGTTTATGTGGTCCAATCCATTCTGGACTCCTGACAACGGGAATGATCTAGAATGGTCTCGTCCATCACACTCACTCTGATGGACTCATCAGTTGGACTCTGGCGATCCGCCTTCATCTGAATCCTCTTCTTCATTTAATGTATTTGTATCCCTGAAGAGACCATGGGCCCCATTGTACCGATCTGAGCTCACGGCACAGGAGCTCTTAGGGCATGTCCGAATCCACTTTTGCTAGTTTAACGATGGAAAAAACAGTCGGCGACAGTGCATGGTCCAAAAAGTTTGTGCCTCATCTCTTAATGAGTCATGGGTGTGTTTTGGGAGTAACGTGCAATAAACACAGTGTGTGTGTGTGTGTGTGTGTGCTGCGCGCCCCTATGTGTGTAATAATCAGTGTGTGTGTGTGTGTGTGTTGTGCACCACCTATAGGCTCATATCACTAACACACCCTTTAAATAACACACACATACTGCACTATTGACTTTAGAGCAGGTTTGTGTTGGTCAATGGTCAGTGGTTTTCAGTTCCTCACAATAGCAACGCTCCAACATTGCTCCTGAACACACCTGGTGTTCAGACCAGACGCCCATGGGTGAACAGATGCGCCAGTGCGTTTGATATTTAAACACCGTGGAGCTGGACGTGAACATGAGAACTGCGTCCGGCTGACACTAGCAGAACACACTTGTGTCGTGCCGGGCGTCACATTGCGTCGGGTGTGATAGGGCCCAGAGACTTTGAAGTGCCAGTTTTACCCTTCGTTCCTCTTGTGAATTTCCTTCTGATACTCTAATAAAGCTCCGTGTGAGGAATATATCCGTGTTTGTCCTCCAGTGCTGCCGTTATATGTTTGTGTCCATTTGCTGCTGTATTTCCCAACACAAAAGCTGTTTATTTGACTGTTCCAGTCAGATGCGTTCTGAAATGTTTTCAGCATTTATGCGTTTATGGTCTCAGTTGGATGATTGATAAACGATTGTAATAACGTTTATAGATTTCCTGTTGCACTTGTGCAGGTTTGCACATGCATCTCTCAGATGTGTCTTTGGGTTCATAATTATAATTCCAGCACAAAAGCAACAAGATCATAGCAAAAGTAAATAAGTCAGCACAAATCCTAGATAAACTGTTTATATTTGTCTTGCCAAATCGCTCAGTTTGTCTCTCACGAAGGCCACATTTTCCCTCGAGTAAAAGTCAAAAGGAAATAGAGGCTGCAAGTGGCTAATATTATCATCTGGTAATATAACTTGCTACGCCGTATTATTTCACTTTATTAGTATTTGTTAAGATGAGACGCTCCAGGCAAAAACACAGTTTTTCATGCACCGCTCTATTTTGCTTCCCTAACACGTCTTCTTTCAGACTAGGGGACAGAAAACATCCAAAACACACTTAAGTGTTTATTTTAGTTGATCTATTAGCGTCTGCAGATTTCAATCTCAATCTCTAAAAACGGCGAGTTTGAGTCAGAAATCTCTTCATATCTATAATCTGAAGCGTTCATTCACCTGATTTATACAACATTTACTCTTAAAAACATGTTTGTTTTCTGTCTGTTGACAGTATTTTCCTATTTATATCCAAAAATCCCCCCTTTAACTCAGTCGTCAACAAAAATCACACATGAATGTTGAATCAATCCAGTGTTCAGATTTATGTTATGCATTCATTTGCATGCATTTCCATATTTAATTAGATAGTGCCTTGTTTGCATATTTAAACAGAACATTTTGGAAAACTTACAAAAAACATGTTTTAATGTGATCAATCAACTGGGGAAGTGTGGTGAGAGCTTAAGTCAAGCACACTACTGATGTCAACATTAAATATCAGGATAAAACCTAGACCAGGGGTGTCCAAACTTTTTAAAAAGGGGCCAGATTTTATGATGTGGGCACACCTGGGGGCCGCTTCCTTTTCTATTATATATTATTACTGTCAGTCGATATAAAACCCCAAAACTAATTAATACCACGTTTTAATTGAAGAGTGCGCGCTACGAACACACCATAAAATGCAGCTCACGTCACTGAACGTGTAACGTTATGTGTTCAATTGCACACACGAATGCGGTGGCGCACATTTGGCCGTCGCCATCTTGGCAGCGCGTCACTCCCGGATAACCAAAAATGGGCAAAGAGGTGGGACGTGGACGGAGCTCTTAATTATGCAAACTCACCCCCCTCACAGTCGTCATGAAGGGCAAAATTAGCCGTATAGACCAAAACCACTTTTGTACCAGGATGTAAACGTGTTTTTCTGCTGTAAAGTTGGGCATTTTAACATGAGGGAGATACAGATTTGACTCCCTTCTGGAGCCGGCCAGTCCATGAACTGCAGTTTAAGTCTCTTCTGTGTTGGATTCAAGTGAGACCGCAGGAGGTTGCGGCTTGGTTTGATCGGACCACACGGCCAGCCTTCGCTCCCCACGTGCATCAATGAGCCTTGGCCGCCCATGACCCTGTGTCCGGTTCTCCACTGTTCCTTCCTTGGAGCACTTTTGATAGATCCTGACCACTGCAGACCGGGAACACCCCACAAGAGCTGCAGTTCTGGAGATGCTCTGACCCAGTCGTCTAGCCATCACAATCTGGCCCTTGTCAAACTCTGGCCCTTGCCCATTTCTCCCAGGATAGTGTTCTGTATAAACTGCTGTCACCGCAGGCGAGTGTCGTCTCACCTCTCTCTCTGCCAGATGCTGTTTCTCACAGATCTCTGTCTCACTCGTATTTGCACACACACTTAAACTGATGCCAAGACAGTTCTATGTCATGACAGACGGACACACGGATGGAATCGAAAGCTGATGCCAGTGACGAGGGCACCTGAGGTCCTGGAGAAGTGTCAGATGTGTGTAATCCGTAGGTTTTATTGTGTCACTCGTCTGTCAGCGCCTCGTCAAGAAATGTGCCGTCAGCTCCATCGGCCCGTCAATCAAATTCTAACTGCTGATTCTCCTTTGACTCGCTTCCAACAAGAAACAGAGCAACAGCTAACTGCCAATAAAGCTCGTCTTTAATTATAAACATAAAGCTCACTAAACGATGCCCATGTGCTTCTGTTGAGCCCCGGGCCGCCGAAGGCCTTTGGTCTTCAGAACCGACGAAAACAAGCAGTCAAATAAAGACGAGATCAAAACCTCTCCATCAATATTACTGCATAGAGACGGTGTGATTTATTGTTTCATGAGTGTAGAAGAAACAAAAACACCCTACCTGAATGGGGGAAATTATGTTTAATCATCCTCAGCTGAGCTAAAATATTAATATAGTGATCTCAACAAACACCTTAAAGGGTTAGTGCAAGAAAAACTCAATTCTGTCATCATCTCCTCGCCCTCATCGTTCAAACCTGTATGGGAAAAAAAAGAGTTATGGGTATTTGCATGTTCAAAACAACATTGACTTTCATAATATGAAAAAAAATAAATAAAATCAAAACCCACAGATGCACGCTGAGTACATATTAATATTGTGGGTCTCCGATATTCTATAGAAATCACAGATGAACTAGATTCCCATTGTTGACTGGGTGTGGTAAGAAAACGCTTCCTCTTATTAAACTTTATTGGCTCGACTTGTTTCTCTATCAGCTAATGTAAAGAAAGCCAAATGACTAAATGCACAGGAATGCATCACAATACACAATAAACTCAAGCTGTGAGCCCTATATAGTGCACGAGAGCTCCCGGAGCTGTTTATTCAGGGACAGATCGTACTGAGACATTCCCATGTTCAGAAAGTACAGTGAAGCAATAATGAGGCGCGTGTCACGCATGTTCACGCTCGCTCACACCAGAAACAAACCGTGCAACACGTCTTCATACCAAACTGTTTCTACACATCCCATAGACTTTAATCTCTGACTTGAACGAATGCATCTTTCACAGTTCTTCACATTTAAATGCTTTTTCAGATAAACTGAGTTACCGCCTCCTAAAAGAAAGAATCGATTCTGAACTGAAACGAGTCGTCAGTAATTCAGTCTCATACTGTGTAGGTTTGTAACTAATTAGCATAATGCCCGCCTCTGGTCGTGATTGGCTGAGCAGCGTCTCTTAGCCCCGCCCTCACTCACTGTAGTTAATGCCCTCCTCTGGTCGTGATTGGCTGAGCAGCGTCTCTTAGCCCCGCCCTCACTCACTGTAGTTAATGCCCATCTCTGGTCGTGATTGGCTGAGCAGCGTCTCTTAGCCCCGCCCTCACTCACTGTAGTTAATGCCCGCCTCTGGTCGTGATTGGCTGAGCAGCGTCTCTTAGCCCCGCCCTCACTCACTGTAGTTAATGCTCGCCTCTGGTCGTGATTGGCTGAGCAGCGTCTCTTAGCCCCGCCCTCACTCACTGTAGTTAATGCCCGCCTCTGGTCGTGATTGGCTGAGCAGCGTCTCTTAGCCCCGCCCTCACTCACTGTAGTTAATGCCCACCTCTGGTCGTGATTGGCTGAGCAGCGTCTCTTAGCCCCGCCCTCACACACTGTAGTTAATGCCCGCCTCTGGTCGTGATTGGCTGAGCAGCGTCTCTTAGCCCCGCCCTCACACACTGTAGTTAATGCCCGCCTCTGGTCGTGATTGGCTGAGCAGCGTCTCTTACCCCCGCCCTCACTCACTGTAGTTAATGCCCGCCTCTGGTCGTGATTGGCTGAGCAGCGTCTCTTAGCCCCGCCCTCACTCACTGTAGTCGTCTCTGAGACTGGAAGAGTTTGGTTGGTGTTGTTCATGTGGAGGAGACGCTGTTTTCTGCTGAGATTGAGACGGTCAAACCCACGCCATCATTACTGTTCCTATCACTGTGTGTCAAGAGCTGAGATTCAGATATGATAATGAGCGCTTGCTTTCTGACCAATCACAGCAGAGCAGCTCTCAGAGAGGCGGGGCTTAGAGAGACTGAACCCTTGATGGAAGCGTTTCAGACGCTGAGAGAGAAGAGCTGAAGATGCAGTGGAGATTAAGGCCGCATTTACACTGCGGGTCTTGATGCACAGTTCCGATTTGGTGACTATGTCCTATTTGTTTTGACGACCCGCTTACATCATCTTTTAAAAGCAACCCATATCCGTACATTATACACTGGCGAAACAGCCCAAGACGTTCTGACCCGGAAAAGTAAGTAAAACGGCACAATATGCAATGGATGCAGACGAGATGGTTATTCAATGTTCTGCTTTCCGCACTCTCTTTAAAGGTCGGCAAAACATCGCTTTCGTCTTCCATCGCGCCATTAGTGTCATGTGATCGCAGTTCGTGTCCACCTGAGTTGACGTCATTCGCCTCCATCCCTTTTTTATGACGTACAATTCACATTTACTGGGGAATATCGGATTTGACGCAAATGCACGATACAAATCGTATCGGATTTATTACCACATACGAGTGAGGCCTGAATCCGATCTGAGGATATCGGAGCTCATGCGTCTTTTTTTCCTGCTTACATGTTCATGTCATATCCGATCTGTGCCACATGAGAGGGAAAAATCTGAATTGGGTCGCTTGAACGATGCAGTGTAAATGCGGCCTGTGTTTGAGCTCGGATGCAGGAGAACCTGCTGGAGGAGACGCCAGAACAACATCAGGAGCCTTTAGAATAACATAACGGGGCTTGTTTTTTAAATTTAGTTGCATTATAATTTAAATGAATCTTAATTTAGTCCAAATTTTGATTTGAGGACTAGATCACCCAACAATTCTCATTCTGTCATCATTTACTCACCATACGACGTCTGAAGATGTTCACACCGCTCTCGTTTTTATAATGAAAGTGGATGATTTATACCGGCAATGATTTATATCTGCAAAAAACACCACAAATGCATCAGTAAACTATATTCTATAGAATATGACAATATATATTTATCTTCTGGAGTCATGCGAGGAACATCAGACTGTCATCATCACATTTAAGTCATTATTCACTGTATGTGGAAGAGCCGGCTGGACATCTGTTTTGCTCACGCTCACTTAAACGGTGGAACTGTGTCGCACTGGAGCTTTTCACGAGCGTTTCGTGCCTTCGATGTCATGTTCCCGGGGCTCAGTCACGCACTGACGTCACACACAGAGAACTGCATGAATCATACACTGTGGGGAACAGGACAGGCTGTTCCGTCCCTGTGCCGCCGGTGCACTTTGCCCTGTTCAGGTGTAGAAAGTGTGTTGAGGTTAGTTAGGACTTCAAAGACGCGACACTCCCACTGCAGCACCAGCGCTCTCTGCACCTGCACAAGGTTCAGTATTATCACACGTACAAGCTCAGTTTTTGATTGTCAAGTCAGGTTTTCCCAAACTTAATGTTAAATATTTCATTTGTCTACCTGCATGTGTCACAATTATGCTCAATTTTAAGGACTCCTATCCTCACTCACTTCTCCTTTGTTCTGTTACCATGGACATTCATTACCGATCACACCTGTTCATCATCTCTGTGTTTTCCTCTGTGCATTCAGTGTGTGTAACTTTGTGTAAATACAAACACTTCTTCTCCTGGTCTGAAATGTGATCAGAAATCAGAGAACCACAAACATGCAAATGTTTTGTTCAAATATTGAGATATCTAAAATCTTAGGGGGACTTGTATTTAAATATTTCAGTAAACTGAACTGAACCCCTCCTGTTCGAATCGCCCACTCCAAGCGGGACTCGAACCCGATCCGCCGGCATGTGAGTCGGACGCTCTAATAAGGAGGCTAAAGGCTACAACCGCTAGTGTCGGACGCTAGAGCGTCTCGAGATCAGGGGAGTGAGGTTTACTCGCACAGCAACTGCTAGCTGGCCTCCGTTACACTAGTGCTCAAACCTTTTGTTGATCAGGGAAACAACTCGTAATCTGATCACTGCAAAGACGATGTTCTTCCTCAGTGTTTCGGAGTACAAAAATCTAAACATTCTTAAATCAAGATACATTTGGAGAAGCACAATAACTGAACTTGTGCACAAGAACGAATATCTCCCAATGGAGTCCGAAAAATACATTTAATTCAAAGGGAAAACAAGTGGATTTCTGACCCCATTTGGGAGATTTGTTGTTCCTCACAAACTCACTTCATTCTGGTGCAGTCTTCAGTAAACAAGACTTAATAGCTTTAATATCTTATATCACTTAACCTCTTAAACTCTGCAGACCCTGTACAGAGTCCAGAATAACAGCATCAAGTACATGCTTTACATTTCAGGAGCTCTGACCTCATATATGGCACCATTTGAAAACGTAGAATGTCTACTTTCTGCAGATGTGCATCACTTTGGCATCTGTTTTACAGTAACTTATTTACTTATTTACACTCTAGGATCATTTCTGGCTTCCCAAATTGAAAAGCTTCCCACATACAGTGGTCTCTAAATTTTATATAATTTTACAGGAAACCATTTGAAGTTACACAAACACTACTGAAAGTGATAAACATGCAAGTATATGTCGTCTGAGCTGTAATAACCCCCTTTAAAAAAAGAGCCGCTTTTTGATTTTTTTGGTTATAAATTCACTTTTGAAACTTGTGAGCTCTAGCACCCTGCAGACAGTTTGGACTGTTTCCATTAGATGGCAGAAAATACTGGAAAAAATAATTTTGTTTGTATCATGTACACAAGATTTATTAAAATGGACCTGAATGGAGGAATATTACCCTTTTTTATGTTAAGTCCCCCAAAATGGTCCCAGAGCATAAGAGGTTAAAAATATTTAGAGAAAATTGATGCAGCTCAGGAGACATCAATGACTGGAAGAACTCCCCTCGACCGTGTGTAGCCTTCATCTCACGGAGATTACATGGGCCGAGGACAGCTGCTGATACGCCTGGTCTCCTGGCACACCTGTGGCCGCGCCGCTGCTCATTGGCTGCTTCATGACGCTGCCAGGTAAAAATAGCATGTGAATTTGCACAGATAATCACTTGTAAGGCTTTATAACAGTGCTGTTGATATGGGCGAGTAACTCCGACTAGATAACATCTCAGCTTAAGACTCACTTTGCATTTAGTTCAAGCGCTCTAAAAATGTAAGCATATCCAGTCTTGCAACCAGAAAACAACAATAACAGTCAAAATCTAATTTGAGTATATGATTCACAAACCCAATTAAATTTTAGAGGTCAAATCTGGAGTGCTTCAACAAATATAGGCTACACATGTGACACTGAAGACTGGAGTAATGATGATGAAAATTCAGCTTTGATCACAGGAATTACACTTTACTACACACCAATCAGGCATAACATTATGACCTAATACTGTGTTGGTCCCCTGACCCGTCGAGGCATGGCCTCCTCTAGACCCCTGAAGGTGTGCTGTGGTATCTGGCACCAAGATGTTAGCAGCAGATCCTTTAAGTCCTGTAAGTTGCGAGGTGAAGCCTCCATGGATCGGACTTGTTTGTTCAGCACATCCCACAGATGCTCGAGTGGATTGAGATCTGGGGAATTTGGAGGCCAAGTCAACACCTCAAACTCGTTGTTGTGCTCCTCAAACCATTCCTGAAGCATTTGTGCTTTGTGTCAGGAGCATTATCCTGCTGGAAGAGCCACAGCCACCAGGGAATACCGTTTCCATGAAAGGCTGTACATGGTCTCAACAATGCTTAGGTAGGTGGTACGTGTCAAAGTAACATCCACATGGATGGCAGGACCCAAGGTTTCCCAGCAGAACATTGCCCAAAGCATCACACTGCCTCCGCCGGCTCGCCTTCTTCCCATAGTGCATCCTGGTGCCATGTGTTCCCCAGGGAAGCCACGCACACGCACCCGGCCATCCACGTGATGTAAAAGAACACGTGATTCCTCAGACCAGGCCACCTTCTTCCATTGCTCCGTGGTCCAGTTCTGATGCTCACGTGCCACTGTTGGTGCTTTCGGCGGTGGACAGGGGTCAGCATGGGCACCCTGACTGGTCAGCGGCTATGCCGCCCCATAATATATTTCACTGTTTTTACTGTATAGTCTTGGTGAGCAGAAGAGAACGTGTATATTGAATGAGGAATGAATGGATGTGATGGGGCTCTCTTTGCTTTGTTAGAAGCCCTTTCATAAGTTTCCTAGGGGTTTTTACCCGCGGGTCAGACAGAGGGATGCCGAGAATCCACTCAGGGGCAGCGGAGACGAGAGCGTCCACACAGATGCTCTCATGAAAGGCTTATATCAGCGGATTAAAATGACCATAAACGGAATGATTTGATTTGGCTGATGGGGTTACACAAATGGAAAAGATATTGCACGGGTTATGAGCCCTTTGGAAGAAAATCAAGCGAAGCAAAGCTCCTGTCGTGCGAGGTCACATCACGCTGCCAAAACACCTCGACCCCGTCGCACACGTGTGAATCCCACTGATAAACAAAAGCAGACGCAGGTCTCTTCTTGTAGCTTGTTGATCCTTTGACATGTTATTTTTGCATCTTGGCTGGAGTTAATCAAACGCTTTCCTCCGTCATGACAGCTACTTGGACGCTCTTTGCGTGGATTCAGCGGTGTGTGTGTAGCCGATATTACGAGTCTCAACACGCGGCTACGAGAGGACGTGTCATTAAAACGTTTCCCTTTCTACCTTTATATAAACACCATCATTCTGTAATTTAGGAACAGTCAAAGACAGTAATTTGAGCCCTGCAGTCGCTCATAAAACAAATCTCTCCGTCTCTGTCACCGGAAAAGTG
>JAGHMJ010004622.1:105000-112500 GCA_018749465.1 Paracanthobrama guichenoti | reverse complement strand
GCTATAGGAGAAGACACACACACACACACACATTCACTGCTATAGGAGGAGACACACACACACACACACACACACACACACACACTCATTCACTGCTATAGGAGAGGAAGACACACACACACACACACACACACTGCTATAGGAGAGGAAGACACACACACACACACACACACACACACACACACACACACTGCTATAGGAGAGGAAGACACACACACACACACACACTCATTCACTGCTATAGGAGAGGAAGAATTGGCTAAACTCGTTAAATCATCTAAATCAACAACATGTATGCTCGACCCTATACCGACTAGGCTATTAAAAGAGATGCTACCAGAGGTCATAGGTCCTCTTCTTAGTATCATTAACTCATCTTTGTCATTAGGATATGTACCGAAAACTTTTAAGTTTATTATCAATTTTATTATTATTTTTTCTATTATCAAACCACTTATTAAAAAACCTCAACTTGATCCTACAGAATTAGTCAATTACAGGCCGATCTCAAATCTACCCTTTCTGTCAAAAATACTGGAAAAGGCAGTGTCTTCACAATTATGCTCCTTTTTAGAAAGAAATGGTATCTGTGAGGATTTCCAGTCAGGATTTAGACCGTATCATAGTACTGAGACTGCTCTCATCAGATGATACAAATGATTTACTCTTATCATCCGATCGTGGTTGTATTTCTCTATTAGTGTTACTCGATCTTAGCGCTGCATTCGATACTATCGACCACAACATTCTTTTGAATAGACTCGAAAATTATGTTGGCATTAGTGGAACTGCATTGGCATGGTTTAAGTCATACTCATCCCATGATGCATTCACATAAAAAAAAAAAAAAATTAAAATAAAAAGTTAAAGGGCAGACTGCAGAGACTCTAGTGAGTCAATGTATAGAAAAATAATGTAGGAACTAGATTTTCTTTAAAATATACCTATAAATACACTAATAAGGCTTTTGGAGTCATTTTTGTGAGAACATTTTACTTCCACATCTAAAATTGCCAAAACCGGAAGGGACGTAACGGGAGGGAGTGCGGTGAATTTCAACGATAGGAAAACGATGGATCGCAATGACAGTTCGGACGCTGAGGAAATTATGAATGTTTATTAATACTCATACGGCAGACCACGGCCACACACTTATGACACACAATCAGACACAGGCCAGGATAAGACAGAACAACGGTCAGAGACAGATTGAGCTGTTGTGTGAGAACAGAGCAGGTGTCTCGGTGAGAGAACAGCTAATGATATATATATATTCGCTAGCAAACGATATGAACACTGTGCTCAGATCACAATACTGTACTGATTATTATCATGTGTCAATAGCAATGCTGGTATTGGTCATCTAGGAGTATTGATACTTACCAATAACAGAAACTAATATGCTTTGATCAGGCAAAAGTCACATTCGTTAATATCCATCCACACTAAACCTTATGTGATATAACGTTAGCTGCATCTCAAATGTTTAAAAAACAAGACTTGCGGTGCACAGTTGTGCACAGTTGTACTGCACACATGACACATTACGCTGTAATGTGTCATGTGTGCAGTGTTTGTGCTGTAATGTGTCATGTGTGCAGTGTTTGTGCTGTAATGTGTTGCATGCAGAGTTTATACCATAATGTGTCGTGTGCAGTGTTTGCGCTGTAATGTGTCATGTGTGCAGTGTTTATGCTGTAATGTGTCATGTGTGCGGTGTTTGTGCTGTAATGTGTTGTGTGTGCAGTGTTTGTGCTGTAATGTGTCATGTGTGCTGTGTTTGTGCTGTAATGTGTTGCATGCAGAGTTTATACCATAATGTGTCGTGTGCAGTGTTTGCGCTGTAATGTGTCGTGTGCAGTGTTTGCGCTGTAATGTGTCGTGTGCAGTGTTTGCGCTGTAATGTGTCATGTGTGCAGTGTTTACGCTGTAATGTGTCATGTGTGCAGTGTTTACGCTGTAATGTGTCATGTGTGCAGTGTTTACGCTGTAATGTGTCATGTGTGCAGTGTTTGTGCTGTAATGTGTCATGTGTGCAGTGTTTGTGCTGTAATGTGTCATGTGTGCAGTGTTTACGCTGTAATGTGTCATGTGTGCAGTGTTTGTGCTGTAATGTGTCATGTGTGCAGTGTTTGTGCTGTAATGTGTCATGTGTGCAGTGTTTACGCTGTAATGTGCCGTGTGTGCTGTATTTGTGCTGTAATGTGCCGTGTGTGCTGTATTTGTGCTGTAATGTGTTGCATGCAGAGTGTATACCATAATGTGTCGTGTGTGCACTGTTTACACTGTAATGTGTCGTGTGTGGGGTGTTTGTGCTGTAATGTGTTGCATGCAGAGTTTATACCGTAATGTGTCATGTGTGCAGTGTTTACGCTGTAATGTGTCGTGTGTGCGGTGTTTGTGCTGTAATGTGTTGCATGCAGAGTTTATACCGTAATGTGTCATGTGTTGCATGCAGAGTTTATACCGTAATGTGTCATGTGTTGCATGCAGAGTTTATACCGTAATGTGTCGTGTGTGCAGTGTTTACGCTGTAATGTGTCGTGTGTGCAGTGTTTGTGCTGTAATGTGTCGTGTGTGCAGTGTTTGTGCTGTAATGTGTCGTGTGTGCAGTGTTTGTGCTGTAATGTGTCGTGTGTGCAGTGTTTACGCTGTAATGTGCCGTGTGTGCTGTATTTGTGCTGTAATGTGTTGCATGCAGAGTGTATACCATAATGTGTCGTGTGTGCACTGTTTACACTGTAATGTGTCGTGTGTGGGGTGTTTGTGCTGTAATGTGTTGCATGCAGTGTTTACGCTGTAATGTGTCATGTGTGCAGTGTTTGTGCTGTAATGTGTCATGTGTGCAGTGTTTACGCTGTAATGTGTCATGTGTGCAGTGTTTACGCTGTAATGTGCCGTGTGTGCTGTATTTGTGCTGTAATGTGTTGCATGCAGAGTGTATACCATAATGTGTCGTGTGTGCACTGTTTACACTGTAATGTGTCGTGTGTGGGGTGTTTGTGCTGTAATGTGTTGCATGCAGAGTTTATACCATAATGTGTCATGTGTGCAGTGTTTGTGCTGTAATGTGTCATGTGTGCAGTGTGTCATGTGTGCAGTGTTTACGCTGTAATGTGTCATGTGTGCAGTGTTTACGCTGTAATGTGTCGTGTGTGCGGTGTTTGTGCTGTAATGTGTTGCATGCAGAGTTTATACCGTAATGTGTCATGTGTTGCATGCAGAGTTTATACCGTAATGTGTCATGTGTTGCATGCAGAGTTTATACCGTAATGTGTCGCGTGTGCAGTGTTTGCGCTGTAATGTGTCGCGTGTGGAGTGTTTGCGCTGTAATGTGTCGCGTGTGGAGTGTTTGCGCTGTAATGTGTCGCGTGTGCGGTGTTTGTGCTGTAATGTGTTGCATGCAGAGTTTATACCATAATGTGTCATGTGTGCAGTGTTTGTGCTGTAATGTGTCATGTGTGCAGTGTGTCATGTGTGCAGTGTTTACGCTGTAATGTGTCATGTGTGCAGTGTTTACGCTGTAATGTGTCGTGTGTGCGGTGTTTGTGCTGTAATGTGTTGCATGCAGAGTTTATACCGTAATGTGTCATGTGTTGCATGCAGAGTTTATACCGTAATGTGTCATGTGTTGCATGCAGAGTTTATACCGTAATGTGTCGCGTGTGCAGTGTTTGCGCTGTAATGTGTCGCGTGTGCAGTGTTTGCGCTGTAATGTGTCGCGTGTGCAGTGTTTGCGCTGTAATGTGTCGCGTGTGCAGTGTTTGCGCTGTAATGTGTCGCGTGTGCAGTGTTTGCGCTGTAATGTGTCGCGTGTGCAGTGTTTACGCTGTAATGTGTCGCGTGTGCAGTGTTTACGCTGTAATGTGTCGTGTGTGCAGTGTTTACGCTGTAATGTGTTGCGTGTGTGCAGTGTTTACACAGTAATGTGTAGCGTGCGGGGTTTTACGCTGTAATGTGTTGTGTGTGCAGCGTTTATGCTGTAATGTGTAGCGTGCAGTGTTTACGCTGTAATGTGTTGTGTGTGCAGTGTTTATGCTGTAATGTGTTGCGTGTGTGCAGTGTTTACACAGTAATGTGTAGCGTGCAGTGTTTACGCTGTAATGTGTCGTGTGTGCAGTGTTTACGCTGTAATGTGTTGTGTGTGCAGTGTTTACGCTGTAATGTGTTGTGTGTGCAGTGTTTATGCTGTAATGTGTTGTGTGTGCAGTGTTTATGCTGTAATGTGTTGCGTGTGTGCAGTGTTTACACAGTAATGTGTAGCGTGCGGGGTTTTACGCTGTAATGTGTTGTGTGTGCAGCGTTTATGCTGTAATGTGTAGCGTGCAGTGTTTACGCTGTAATGTGAATACAGAATACACACCTCACACCTGAATACAGACAAAGGCTCGTTCAGGAACCCCCGGTGAGGCGGGAAGTTAAGCGCTGGTCCCCCGATTCAGAGACCGCGCTACAGGCAGCTCTGGATGATGTTGACTGGGACATGTTCCGAGCGAGTTCAGCTGACGTCAGCGAGTTCACGGATGTGGCGCTTTGCTTCATCAACACGCTTACAGAGCAAGCCACGCAAACAATAACAATAACGTCCTTCTCAAATCAGAAACCGTGGGTGGACAATTCAATCCGCGCTGCAGTGAACACACGCACTGCCGCTTACAACGCCGGTCTCCTATCGGGGAATATGAATGAATACAGATCGTCCTGCTATGCTCTCAGACGAGCAGTTAAAGCCGCAAAGCTCCGTTATAAGGATCGAGTGGAGTCTCATTTCCAACTCAACGACTCGCGGCGCATGTGGCAAGGTCTGAGGTCCATCTGTTCTTTTGGATCTAAATCCTCTGCAGAGGCAAGCGTTGATCCGTTGCTCGTGAATGAGTTAAACTCTTTCTATGCTCGCTTTGACTGTAATCGCGGCAGCGCGACTCCGCCAAGTGGCGCATCAGAGGGAATTACTCAGCGCAGCAACAATCACGTGATCTCTGTCTCGGAGGATGAAGTTCGGAGAGCACTCAAGCGTGTGGACGTCAGGAAAGCTGCCGGGCCGGATGGTATTTCAGGCCGTGTTCTGCGTTCCTGTGCTGATCAGCTCGCCGGGTTGTTTACATCTATCTTTAATGAGTCCCTCGCTACATCTGTGGTCCCCACCTCCTTCAAAAAAAATCCACCATCATCCCTGTCCCTAAGAACAGTAAACCCTCTTGCCTAAATGACTATCGTCCAGTGGCTCTCACGTCTATAGTCATGAAGGTCTTTGAGAGACTCATTAAAAACACCATTTGCTCCTTCATTCCTGGCACTTTGGACCCTCTTCAGTTTGCCTATCGTCCCAATAGATCGACTGAAGATGCCATCTCTCATGTCCTCCACTCCTCACTCGACAGCAAAAGTGGGAACTACGTAAGACTGCTATTTATTGACTATAGCTCAGCCTTTAACACCATAGTTCCCATCAAGCTAACCTCCAAACTCCTGGATCTCGGCCTGAATCCTTCTCTCTGCCACTGGATTGAGGACTTCCTCACTGGTAGGCCTCAGGTGGTGAGAATAGGCCAGTCCACCTCCACCTCCATCACCCTGAGTGTGGGAGCTCCACAGGGCTGTGTCCTGAGTCCCCTGCTCTACTCTCTCTACACACATGACTGTTTGTCCACACACAGCTCCACCTCGATCATCAAATTTGCTGATGATACTGTTGTCCTGGGCCTCATTTCCAACAACGAGATGGCATACTTGGACGAGGTGGAGCATCTAACATCATGGTGCCAGGACAACTGTCTCTCTCTGAATGTTGGCAAGACCAAAGAAATGATTGTGGACTTCAGGAAGAGACAGCAACGGACATACTCCCCCCTCATGATCAGCGGGTCACCAGTAGAGAGAGTGAGCAGCTTCAAGTACCTGGGAGTAAACATCTCCGAGGACCTGACCTGGACTGCTCACATTCAGACACAGGTGAAAAAAGCCAGGCAAAGACTGTACCACCTGCGCCAGCTGAGGAAATTCAGGGTTTCACCAGCTATCCTGAAAACTTTCTATTTAGGGCGATAGAAAGTGTTTTAACTCAGTGCATCACAGCGTGGTATGGGAACAGCACCAGTCATGACCGCAAAGCCCTGCAAAGAGTAGTGCGCTTATCCGAGCGTATCTCAGGGTCAGCTCTCCGTCTCTGCAGGACGTCTACACCAAACGCTGCAAAGGTAGAGCTACCAAGATCATCAAGGACTCTAATCACCCTGCAAACCTAATTTCACGCTGCTGCCATCTGGTAAGCGCTTCCGAAGCCTGATGGCCAAAACTGAGAGACTCAGGAGGAGCTTCTTCCCCAGGCCATCAGACTCCTGAACTCAGTCACTTAACATCACGTGACTTCACTTCAGGATAAACATCGATACACTGACATTGCACTGCACTTTCTGTTCTCGTTGTTACTGTGTAACAACCTGTCATAAACCTGTTTGCACATTAACCACATATTTATAAGAGTATAACAAATGTATAAGTCTACAGTTTACTCACTGCACAGTCTGCCTCACTTATTTTATTCCACTTCTTTAGTTATTTTTTCTACTTGACTTGATTTATTTATAATTCTACAGATATAGACATATATATATATATATAGATAGTACTTTTTTTTATCCTATTTCTATTATAATTTCTTCCTTGTGTTTTTAACTGTGAATTTGCACTGTCCATGGAGCGGACCTGTTTACATTTCACTGCCGGTTGTATATTCTGTATATAACTGTGTGTGTGACAAATAAAACTCTCTTGAAATCTTATTATTTGGTTACACAAACTGTATGCAATTTAATTTCTATTTAATTTCAAGTAAACTCTTATGCCCATTTCCACCCATCCAAATCTCCACATACACATTCAATTGGGTGTATGTCTCAAACTTTGTTGCTCTAGATTCATTTTTTGGCTCTAAATATAATGTCAACTATTTGTGATTATTGTTATAGTTAACTAAACTCGATCCATTTCAACAGTTTTATAATCAAAGGCTGCATCCGTTAATATTATTTGCATGGTGAACAAAAAACAAAGAACACTTGTGTGATTAACTAACACTGAGTTATGTAAAATCTAACTTTACTCACACACTATAGCAGAATGTGATCAATCGTGCATGAAGAAATCCAGTTATTATGAACATCATGTGAGGATGAGAGCTTACTGTAAAGTTTTGTAAGTTTGTTTTGTTCCATGATTAGAAAAGGTTGAGCATCAATGCAGAAATATTTTTATATACTTAATAAATATATTTAGGTAACACTTTAATTTCCTTGTTACACGTACTTACCATAGTAATAACAGTAAATTATGCAAATTATATAACATGTAGTTAATCGATATTACTCAGCACTTAAATAAATAATTACACCTTAAAATAAAGGCTAACCTATATTTAAAATAAATAATTCATAATTACAGTAAATAAATACATGCATTAATTATGAGTATTTATCATATTATTTGTGCATGATTGTTTTG